>CM043718.1:40144978-40209978 GCA_023969325.1 Oryzias curvinotus
GACAGCAGAGGTTACAGAAATGGAACTTAGGAAAGCCATAAGTCGTCTAAAAACCAATAAATCGCCGGGCTCTGATGGCTTTACCGCAGAGTGGTACAAGGAATTTAAGGATGAGCTGATCCCTATAATTCTTCAGACATTCAACTGGGTGTTAAAGAAATCCCAAATACCACCAAGTTGGAACGAAGCCATTATTACTGCCATTCCCAAAGAAGGTAAAGATAAATCTGAGTGTGGCTCATATAGACCAATCTCCGTCCTTAATATAGACTACAGACTGTTTAGCTCAATCATGGCCAGGCGAATGGAGGAATTTTTACCCAATCTGATAAGTAACGACCAGACTGGATTTATAAGAAACCGGCAGACAAGATAATATACGCAGAACCCTGCATATAATAGAGCAGATACAAATATCTAAAAATAAAGCTATGCTCATGAGTATAGACGCGGAAAAAGCATTTGATTCAGTAAATTGGGACTTTCTGTATAGAGTATTGACTAAATTTGGGTTTCATAAGATAATTATTGAAACAGTGAAGGCTCTGTATGCCAATTCCACGGCAAGAGTTAAAGTTAATGGTTACCTCTCAAACAGCTTTACTATTCAGAGAGGAAACAAACAAGGTTGCGCCTGGTCTCCACTTTTATTTGCCTTATATTTAGAACCACTGGCACAATCAATTAGACAAAACAAGGACATAAAAGGAATAAACATCCAAGGAAAAGAACACAAACTGGCGTGTTACGCAGATGATATATTAATATATTTAGAACAACCTACAAAATCTTTACCTGAACTGATGAATCTGTGCAAACATTTTGGAAACCTATCTGGGTATAAAGTTAATATGGACAAAACTCAAATACTTGCTTACAACTACAGCCCTCCAGCCGTTTTGGCGGCGCAATACCCAATGAGCTGGCAGACAAAATCAATAAAATATTTAGGAGTAAACATATCTAAAAACTTGAACAAATTATATGAGGAAAATTACATCCCACTACATAAGAAAATAGTGGAGGATGTAAAACGGTGGAACTTGATTCCTTTTCTTTCTTTATATTCAAGAATTGAATCCATCAAAATGAATATTTTACCAAGATTACTCTATCTTTTCCAGACACTACCTATAAATATCCCTCAAAACCAAGTTCATGAATGGGATAAAATCATATCACGTTTCATATGGGGAGGTAAAAGACCCAGAGTTCGCCTTAAAACCCTACAATTGCATAAAAATGAAGGAGGGTGGGGCCTGCCTTCTCTAAAGGATTATTTTCGAGCAGCTCAAATGAAAACGGTGATTAACTGGTGTGATGTGAACTGTAACGCTAAATGGAAGGACATGGAGGAAAATTTGATCACTATTCCCATACAAGCAGTTCTGGTGGACTCAAATATCCAAAAACATATTGACAATATTTGTAACCCGTGGGTTAAATGTACACTCTCTATATGGAAAAACGTAGTTAAAGAATTAAAACTAGAAAACGACCTCTCAATATTCAAATGGTATGCCTATGATTCTAATTTTGCCCCAAACAAATTGGATTCACGTTTTAAATATTGGTCCACTAAAGGACTATCAACATTTGGAAGCTTGATTAAGGATGGCAAGGTAATCAGTTTTGAAATGTTGAAAGAAAAATACAATTTGGAAAAGCAGGACTTTTACAGATACCTACAAATAAGGCATTATATAAACACAAAGATTGGGATAAAGGTTGAAACTAAAGGAGATCTGGTTGACATAATTACAAAGGCATATAAAGGGGATGTTATAAGAAAACATATTTCTGCTCTGTATGCATTTTTGATAAGCAAGAATCCTCACTCAACTGAATATGTAAAGACATTGTGGGAGAAAGAGGCTGCAGTGAACATAACACCGGAAGAATGGACATTAATATGGAAACAACAATGGAAATGTACCGCTTCACTAAGATGGAGAGAATATGGATGGAAAAGTCTGATCAGATTCTTTATCACACCACTTCAGAAGACTCACTACGATGGAAACCCTCCGTTATGTTGGAGAAAATGTGGAAACCAAAGAGCACATCATGTTCACATCATGTGGGACTGCCCTCTCATCAAACCGTATTGGATTGAGGTTCATAAAACACTGCAAAAGATTTTCAAATGTACATTTCCTTTTGAAATTAAGACTGTTTATTTTGGATGTATGCCACAGGAATGGTCTAAACAAGATAAATGCTTGATGGGAGCCCTGTTGGTTGCAAGCAAAAAGTGCTTGACTAAAAATTGGCTTTCCCATTATGTACCAACTTTAACAATATGGTGGGAATTAACATTAGAAATATATAAAATGGAAGAACTAACGGCACATTTGAACAACAGAGAAAACTGGTTTAAGTTATGCTGGAAAAAGTGGGTCCAATATACCAATTCAAATATGTCACATATTTTTTCAAAAATACAAACAAATGGATAATTACTGGTCACTCCCTATAGTTCAATGTTCTTATATTTTGTTAAAAAAAAAAACAAACACTTTTCTATATTTGTGTATTAAGAACTTCTATGCAAATTCAAATTATAATGTTTATTGTACTGTTTTGTACTGTAAAACTGAAAACATAAATAAATAATTAAAAAAAAAAAAAAGATGGCCATGATCTTTTTAAATTAGACAAGTGGAACATGTTACTTTAAAGGCGAATTTGGTAGCATTTAACAGTTGGAACCTGCCAGAATAGAAGGAAAATGTGTTAAACCAAGTGGCCCAAAATGTAGGATTTGCCTTCGGTGAACCATTAATGTCAAAACAAGAAAAGCGACAAATAAATCAGGGAAAAGCAGCTTCTGAAGGAGTTGTTCATATTTATTTGGTGATGTAACCTTTGTGGTGACATTTACACTTGACTGGTTTAGGGGGAAACGTGCTTTCAGAATCATTTTCCTCCAAATTTTCTAACATGTGCTGAATATTTGTTCCCATCTTCAGGGGCTTCTCGTCCAGACAAGATGCACCCTTCTGCTCTTATTAATCAGGCTTACAAAGCAGTTCAACACGTGCCATAACTGTCTGCCCTAAGGTTGCATTGCACGTCCTTTCTGATGTCAACATGTGGTGGACCGATCCGTTAAGCTGGAAAAAAAAAAGGTCCAAATCGGACTCTAGCCTGAAGCAAATTCGCCTCCCTGAAAATCAACCAATGGGTTACGTGATGGCATTGCTTTGATAGTTCAGATTAAATTTCACAAATCCTTTCTGCCAGAAAGCAGAGAAAATGTTCAGGTGATTATGTTTATTTTGTCATGGCTAGCGGCTTAGCAGACCTAGATGCTGGAACCCGGAAGGATACTCGGCAGACAGAATGGTAAGTTTTTAAAGGATTTTTAATTCTGGAGGCAGAATTAATAAGGAGGGAATCCACAGGAGCTGGTTGGAGGTTCTTGAGGGCGAACACCGTGATCCGAGGATCCTCCAGCGGAGAGCCAAGACGGGATGCTGCGAGAGGTGAGTGCGACCGTAGGTCCAGATGATGGCAGGAGTCCTGAGAGGCAGACAGACAGGGAGTTAGACTAGGCAACGAGACAAGAGCTTGATTGTGCATGAGCGGCCAGTGAAGCACCGAGGAGTACAACGAACTAGCGTCGAGTACAGGTCCTGGTCCTCCTTAAGAGCCTGGATCCTGATGGCGCTGATGAGGCGCAGCTGTTGTCCACAGGTGGATGCGATGACGAGGGCGCAGCCGGGGGCACCGTGACAGTACCCCCCCTCAAACGACCGCCTCCAGGCGGAACAGGGCGGCGACCGGGGTTGGCCCGGAGGAAATCCTCAATGAGGGAGGGGTCCAAGATGAACGAGCGGGGAACCCACGACCGCTCCTCCGGGCCATAGCCCTCCCAGTCCACCAGGTATTGGTACCCACGACCCCGGCGCCGAATGTCCAAAACCCGGCTGGCAGTGTAAGCCGGGGCGCCGTCGATGAGCCGGGCGGGCGGTGGGGAAGCGGACGGCGGGCACAGGG
Source organism: Oryzias curvinotus (assembly GCA_023969325.1). Taxonomy (NCBI): domain Eukaryota; kingdom Metazoa; phylum Chordata; class Actinopteri; order Beloniformes; family Adrianichthyidae; genus Oryzias; species Oryzias curvinotus. The sequence goes on from CM043718.1 coordinate 40,148,981, forward strand.
GGCTTTGGCGGACAGGCTTGAGTTGGGAGACATGGAACGATGGGTGGATCTTGAGTGCAGCAGGGAGTTTCAACCGGACACAGGAGGGGTTGATGACGCGTTCCACGGGGAACGGACCAATGAAGCGTGGAGCCAGTTTCCGAGACGTGGCCTGGAGCGGAATGTTCTTGGATGATAGCCACACTTGCTGACCTGGCACATAGGTGGGACTGGCAACACGGTGTCGGTTAGCAATCCGGCGGTTACCTTCTGCAGTCCGGAGGAGGGCAGCCCGGGCCTGGCGCCAAATGTCCTGACAGCGCTGCAGGTGGAGTTGGACAGAAGGCACCGCCAGATCGAGCTCCTGTGAGGGGAACAGAGGTGGAGAATACCCCAATGAAGCCTCAAATGGGGACATGCCCGTAGCCGAGGCCGGGTGGTTGTTATGGGCATACTCCACCCAGACGAGGTAATCTGACCAGTCTTCCGGATTTTGCGCCGCCAGACAGCGGAGGGTTGCCTCCAACTCCTGATTAGCCCGCTCTGCCTGGCCATTAGATTGCGGGTGGTACCCAGAGGTGAGACTGACGGATGCTCCGAGGGCGGAGCAGAAAGCCGTCCAGACCTGTGAGGTGAACTGTGGACCGCGGTCAGACACAATATCAGCAGGGATGCCGTGATGACGGAAAACATGATTGACCAAGAGGTTGGCAGTTTCAGTAGCTGAGGGAAGTTGGTGCAATGGAATGAACTGAGCAGCTTTGGAAAAGCGGTCAACAACGGTCAGTATGACGGTAAACCCATGCGAGGGTGGCAGACCTGTGACGAAGTCCATGGCAATGTGGGACCAGGGTCGGTGAGGCGCAGGCAGAGGCAGGAGATGGCCGGCAGGAGGCGAGTTGGAGGTCTTGGCTCTAGCGCAGGTGGAGCAGGCGGCGATGTACTGCCGCACATCCGTGTCCATGGAAGGCCAGAAAAACCGTCGTCTGAGGAGTGCGAGGGTCCGGCGCACTCCCCCATGACAGGCAACCTTGGAGCTGTGACCCCAGGTGATGACATCGGACCTGAACCTATCCGGAACAAACAGAGTGCCAAGGGGACAGGTAACTGCGTCGGGTTTCTCACCTTGGACCTGAAGGAGCTGAGTCTCAACATCCCAGGTGAGGTTGCCCACAAAAAAGGAGTCCGGAATGATAGGGAGAGTGGTGTTGTCGTCCGAGGTGCAAAACTTACGAGACAAGGCGTCGGGTTTGCCGTTCTTACTGCCCGGGCGGTAAGTGATGGTGAACTTGAATCTATCAAAGAAAAGACACCAGCGTGCTTGTCTGGAATTTAGCCTTTTAGCGGAACGTAGGTAAGCCAGGTTTTTATGGTCGGTCCATACTACAAACGGTTGTTCTGCCCCCTCCAACCAGTGTCTCCACTCTTCGAGAGCCAGCTTGATGGCCAATAGTTCTCGGTTGCCGATGTCGTAGTTCTGCTCTGCAGGGTTCAGTTTCTTAGAGAAAAACGCACACGGCTTGAGTTTGCCTGATATAGGGTCACGCTGGGACAACACGGCCCCCACACCGGAGTCCGAGGCGTCAACCTCCACAGTAAACTGCTTGTGGACGTCAGGTTGGATGAGAATAGGCGCCGAGGTGAAAAGTTCCTTGAGCCGAGTAAAGGCAGAGTCAGCAGCAGAGTTCCAAACGTAAGGTTCCTTGACTGAAGTGAGGCGAGTGAGAGGGGCGGCGATCTGGCTGTAGTTGCGGATGAAACGCCGATAAAAATTTGAAAACCCCAGAAACTGCTGTAGTTTTTTACGGGTTTCAGGAATTCCCCACTCGGAGACGGCTTGTATCTTGGCCGGATCAGGTTTGATTTTGCCGGCCTCGAGGATGTAACCTAAGAACGAGACGGAGTCAGCGTGAAATTCGCATTTTTCGGCTTTTACAAACAGTTGGTTCTCTAAAAGCCGTTCGAGAACCAACCTGACGTGGTGGCTAGTTCGTTCTGTCATGGCTAGCGGCTTAGCAGACCCAGATGCTGGAACCCGGAAGGATACTCGGCAGACAGAATGGTAAGTTTTTAAAGGATTTTTAATTCTGGAGGCAGAATTAATAAGGAGGGAATCCACAGGAGCTGGTTGGAGGTTCTTGAGGGCGAACACCGTGATCCGAGGATCCTCCAGCGGAGAGCCAAGACGGGATGCTGCGAGAGGTGAGTGCGACCGTAGGTCCAGATGATGGCAGGAGTCCTGAGAGGCAGACAGACAGGGAGTTAGACTAGGCAACGAGACAAGAGCTTGATTGTGCATGAGCGGCCAGTGAAGCACCGAGGAGTACAACGAACTAGCGTCGAGTACAGGTCCTGGTCCTCCTTAAGAGCCTGGATCCTGATGGCGCTGATGAGGCGCAGCTGTTGTCCACAGGTGGATGCGATGACGAGGGCGCAGCCGGGGGCACCGTGACATATTTTTTCTTTTATTATGTAACGCAGCTAATACTGCTTGATAAATGCAGCTCATCAGGGACTTTGATTTCATGTTCCGACCGTGTCAAAACACTTATTTCAGCTCACAGTTGCATCGCCATTTCATCAAGATCCTAAATCGATGGGTGGAGAAACAAACCGCAGCATGCGATGGTCTTCGGTGTCTCAGAGAATCTCATTGAGGTTGAGGCCTGGTCTCTATGGCGACCCATCCAAGTGTGAAAAATGAGGTTTTACGCTCTCTGAAGCACTCGTTCACAGTTTTAGCCGGACAAATCTTGGCGCTGTTATCTCGGGACACGCCTGTGCTATGTGAAGATGGAAAAATGAACTGTTTGATCACTCCATTTATCTGTATAATGAGCTCTACTTCTTTCAGATCTAAGTAAACGCACCCAGTTTGCAACACCACCCTCATGTGATCCACGACCGGGCATTACTTTCCCCCTCGACACAGATAACTCTGTCAGAATGGCATTTCTACATTTCCAATAAAATAATCACTTTTTCTTGAACATTTCTGTCAGTTTCACTGCTTGTTCAAACCATGAAGTGGATAGTAAGAAGAAATATCCTGATCAGTAGAAAACAGTTTGTTTCTGTTTTTTTAATCCAATTTTACCATTTTTGTTCACATTTTGTCTTCTGCAATAAAATGTTTTTTTTTTACATAATGTTTTTAAAAGTATAATTTTGCTAAAAAAAATTATCTCCATTTTCCCTCTCTAAACTACAAGTCACCATAAGGGGACAACCCCCAGCTATATTATTATTATTATTATTATTATTATTATAGCACAGACAAGAAAAATATAGGAATTATGGGACATTGCTGATGGGATGATGATATCCAGCACATTATAATGATGGACAAATGTCCTCATCCAATCAGTGATGTCCCACTGTCCCAACCGTTTTTCAGTATCTTAGTGTGTTTAATTTTTTAACAGATCGTTTTGATTTCTGGAAATTACTTTTATTTTTCCGAAATGTTTCATCTTTATTTTCTTTCATTATTTTGTGATTGTGTTTTGGTTTCTGGAATTTCGTTTTGATTTCTAAAATGTAATGTTTTGATATAATTTCTTTTGGTTTTGGATGATTTTTTGTGTGTGTGATTTGCACTTTTGCCGTAGGAATGATTTTAAGAAACTAGTCTAATTTATAAAAATCACTGAGATATGCATATTTTTTTATTAAAACAAGTGTTATGTGAAAACATGACCCTGCAGGTGTTTTTGTTTTTTTCTTACACTGGTTTTGACATTAATGCTGCACTGATGGGCAAATCCTACATTTGTGCCACTTGGTTCAGCAGACTTCCTTTTATTCTGGCGGGCTCCAACTGTTAATTGTAGCCAAATTTGCTATCAAAGTAAAGTTTTCCAGTTGACCAATTTAAAAATATCACAGTGACCGTCTTAGGGAAATTCAGATCTCTGTCTTTGCAGGTGTTAATAATAGTTTAGTCCATTTTTTCACAATATTTTAGAGACCTTAATCTCTAAAGCATTGGAGCTTTTTGAATGAATTACCTTCTTTAAATTAGATGACATATGGGGAAAGAAAGCACAAATGAAGACTAAAATATTGTATTTAGTTTGGTCTTTTTCTGCCTCCATGTTGCTGATTGAATTATCTGCCTTAAATACAGAGGAGCTTTTCAGTTGTTTTGGTGCAGACACAAGTGTTCTGCTGAGAAGAGCATGTGAGTGAAGCTGCATTTAGACCCACACAGACGCCGCCAGTCACCATTTGTCATTCTCTACCCCACCAGAGCAGCTGTCTGTGCCCTTTCCTCCAGGCTCAGCGCGTCCGTCAACAGCACCTGGTTATGACAACAGAAGGAGCAGAGCTCGGCACTGAAGACGTCTCAAACCTGGACGTTTCTGACAAAAAAGCAGACCGTTTCTGCTTTACAGCCATCTGTTTCAGACTGACAATTTGGTGTTGTTCTTCCTACAGTATATGCACATTTCAGAACTGCGTTCAGTGTCAGGGCAAACAGGAAATTCCACCTTAAATGCTGAAAAAATAATTGGAGGTAATAATGAATGATTTTTCCATGTAAGAAAAAGTAGATTAGCTTTTAACATAATAAGGTCGACAAATGAAAGGTTTGCCCAAGTTTAGCAAATATATTTAATATATTTTATCTATATATATAAATATTCTGAGCAAAAATATAAACGCAACACTTTTGTTATTGCTCCCATTTTTTATGGTATGAACTCAAAGATGTGAAACATTTTCCACAAACACAAAATAACCAGTTCTCTGAAATATTGTTCACAAATCTGTCCAAATCTGTGATAGTGAGCACTTCTCCTTTGCCAAGACAATCCATCCCACCTCACAGGGGTGCCATATCAAGATGCTGATTAGACAGCATGATTATTGCACAGGTGTGCCTCAGACTGGCCACAAGAAAAGGCCACTCTGAGATCTTCAGTTTTGTTTTATTGAGGGGGTCAGGGGACTCAGACAACCAGTCAGTATCTGGTGTGACCACCATTTGCCTCATTTGCCATTAGGCCCACTCTGTAGTTTTGTTTGGTCTAGTTTTGTTTCAGTGAAGCTGTGTATCATGAACTGCCCTTTTCTTATTTGTTTTCTCCTGTTTGTTGGTTCAGGGAGGTCAGTGTTTGTCTTTGTTTTCCCTTTTCTTTTAGTACAGGTAAGATTTAGGTGGGGTTTTGTCTGTTATTTTGGCCTTGGTTCACCCTGAAGCCTTTTTGCTTCACTTTGAGTTATTTGTTTGTTGTTATTTATTCATTTGTAAGTAAATGTGTTACATTTGTATGGAGATAATACTTTAGTTGTTTTTGTTCATTTAAGTTAGGGGACAAAACGATGTACTTTTATGTTATGCTCCTCCAAGTACCACAAACAGGGGCGTAACACTTCTATTAACAAGACAACAACATGTGCCAAGCTATCAAAATGAACAGAAACATAACTAAATGTCTATTTGTAAACATAGGTATTAAATCAGGACACAGAAAATGATATTGTGCTCTAGACCAGTGTTTTTCAACCAGTGTATCATGGGAAATTGCCCTCATTCACTGATCTAGAAACGTTTTCCATCTCCAGGATTTCAGCTCTGTGTTCATCCAAACATCCTGATAAAACACTGAGTAGTTAGGAATATAAAAGATCATAAAATACTTTTTTCTTTGTGTTTATTTGATTCTATTAAAAACATTTTGATCAGAATCACGGTACCGCGATTTAGCTGCAACTAAAGCGGTTTGCGGCAAAGTCCCGCCCCTTTAACTGTCTCCACCAATCGTTCTTGGAGGCTTAATCACATGTCATCAGTCTGACCAATCAGAAGTGGTTAAAGTCTTCACTTCCTTGTTCTGATTCTGCTCAAAAAGTCTCTCAGTTCCAACAGAAATACCAGCTAAAGCTCGTCTTTAGCGGTGTAGCTTTCCACAGAATCCGGTGTCAGACCGTGGAACAAGAGAACAAAACCATGAAGCTCAGAGAAGAGAGTCTGTCTGCATCACTACATCTCCCATGATGCATTGGGTTAAAGTGACAGCGTCTCAGCATACAATGAGTCTTCCCTGTTATACGTCTTGAAACTACAAAGAACACACATCAACCAGTTTTTAATTTTCTAACTAAACTTTTATTTCATCTTTTATTTTAAAAAGAACAGCTGCAACTTCCTGCTTTTTCTGCCACAATGATCACGGAAATGCACGTGAGATTGCGGGGGGGGGGGATCTGGCCGTCAATACAGACAATGAGTTTCTGCTTTTTTTTTTTTGGATGCTGGTGTGCCGCAGGATTTTTGTCAAGGTTAAAGTGTGCCGTGGCTCAAAAAAGGTTGACAAACACGGATCTAGCAGACATGTGGCTGTTGCCAAAAAAAACGCCTCACAGAAGCGATGAAGGTACAATGTCTTAGAACGTCTCAGTTAGTAATTGCATTGACTTTCACAGCTGGGCAGCAAAGATGGGCGTGTGTAAGTGTGTTGGATCCGCTTAATGTCTTTGTTTATCCCCTTCAGACGGGCACCTGCATCAGCCGGGTCTTCATTCCAGATGTGGATGGTTGGCTCCGCTCCAACATTTTTTAATTTTTGCTGATCTTAGGGAGTTTTATTTTGAAAGATCTTGTATGCATTGCAAAGTTTGCAAGAACAATAAATAAAATGTCGACTATAACTCATAAAAACGAAGATTGGACAGAATTGTGAGTTGTTGCAGCCTTTAGACAGTCTTTTAGTGACTTGAGGCCTCCTGCTTCAGAACGTCTAGGGTTGCAAAGTCTGACAACACAGAAACCAATTGAAAGAAAAACATTGAGACCTTTTTTTTTCTCCCTTCTGCCTTCAAACTAGATGTGAACAAGTCCTCTTAAGACATGTCTATCCTTGTTTTTTTATATGTATACAGCAGATGTGAATCTGAAATTGCTAAAGGTGAGAGCACCTCTGTGGATAACATGTCTTCTCGCTTTTGCAGCCGCAACAGATGAAGCAAAAAAAGAAAAAAGGAGATGAAACCTTAAAGCTCAAACTGTATCAGGAAAGCCATTTTCCACGGGAGAAAACAGCAAAATCTTTGAGTGAACTGACATCAGGATGTAAAACTACCAAAATAAAGGCTTATCTAATTAAATATGCCCCTGAATCCTGACTTCACGGTTGCATTGAGGGCAAAGTTGTTGATTTTGTTTATCGAGGAGGAGTGAGCGTTCTTCTTGCTAATAGACCATCTTTGTTGGTGTGGTAATTTAAGGGACTCAGCTGCATTTGTCCTGAGAGACAACTGTTTTTCTCACTTTAGCAGCTCTTTAGCAGATGTGTTTACCACAATGCTTGCCCTTGTATGATTTCGTTTGGAGCAGCTGCTTAATCACTGACAAAAAGTGAACTCGGTACAATATTTCTGCATGAAAATCAAAAAAATGAGGAAAGTTTGGTTCAGTTCAGGAAGCTCACTGGCCTCCCACTTATCAAAAACGATTCAAATCCGTTTCATTTGTGAATTTTCAGAAGTATACTTTCATCTCATTTTACTTTAATCTTATTTTGGTAATTATTTTGGTCCCGTTGGGAAAAAACACTCCTCTTATTGAATCATTGACATTTTCTGTCTTTAATGGGCAATGCTATTTCCTAAAGTGATGCATTTTTTTAAACGTTTTGAAATGCACACATTATGCTTTTTTATTTTTTATGTTATTTTACTGAATTCCAGTTGAAAACCCTTGGAGCATTTGTTAAAGCTTGAAACCTTTGAGTTTTTGTCCAAGTAAACAGCAAACACACTATCAACACACAAGTTTGTTCAATCCTAAATTGTAGCTTGGAGGCATAAACGTCTTCAATGAACTGGTTTGTTATGATAATTGAAGATCTTGGTGATGCAGACCCCGAGGAATCCATCAATCATTCTAACATATGGACGCGACGCACTTCTTGCACACAGCCCATACAAAGCTTAGAAAACTCTTTTTCTGAAGTTGTGAAATGAATCCCCCCCCCCCTCGTGTTGACAGGAAAAGGCTGGCCTCTGTTGGATCTAGTCTTCACAGGTATAGGAAGCAGGGGTGCTGACCCCCCCCAACTGACCCCCAATGTTTGAGTCAATGGTAGCTACCATTATTGATGTATTTTTTATCCTCTCATTTATTTTTGGGCTGTTCTCATTTGCCCACCTCCCAAAGTCTTCTGTCCCCCCCAGCTGAATTCAAACCTTTAGCTCTTGTGGAGAGAGTTGCATGTGGATGCAGTGGTTAGAGCTTCCGCCTCACTGCACTGAAGTTGGTGAAGTTTGTCTTTCTCTGGCCCCTCTGGCTTCCTCCCACAGACCGGTCGCAGGCTTTACTGATTGATCACTCTGAACTGCCTTTAGGTGTGACGGACAGTTTGTCCGACTGAATGGCGACCAGTCCAGAGTGTAGCCCCGCCTTTGCCCAACAGTAGCCAGGTTGAGCCCTGGCAACGCAGTGACCCTGGAAGGATGCATGGATTCTATTGTAAACCAGTGCATTCTTTTGTTTCTCCCATCAAATTTACAGAGCCACACTCAAACACGAAATATCCATTAATGAGGTCATGGCAGTTCCCAAAAATGCTTTCTTATTTTACTTGTTTGAAAAAGTAAAAGCAGTTAAAGAAAACTCAGACTGCTGGGTAGAGAGCGTTAGAACAGGAGTGGGGAACCTATGGCTCGTGAGCCATGTCTGACTCCCAGACAAATCTTTAATTATAAAAAAAAATGCTTCATTAGACCAGGGCTTCGAGGGTGTGATGCGATACCAGTGGGGGGGGGGGGGGGGCGCAGTAGTAGCAGTGCTTGGAGAAAAAAAATCTGCGCCACTATTGGTTTACTATTATCTGTTCTATCACAGAGTTTGTACCAGCCTGAAACCTGCGATTTGCCGTCCCTGCAGCTACGCGCTCCCGTCTCTGAGAAGGAATGCGCATCTGCAGGGATCACAACTCAGAACACGCTGCCCGTCAAAACTCAGAACACGCTGCCCGTCACAAACCACACACTGCAGCGTGTGTGTATTGCTGTACTGACAATGTTTGGCTCCTTATTGTCATGGCTAGCAGGCGTAGTGGACTCAGGTGCTGGAACCCAGAAGGAGACTCGGCAGGCAGAGAGGTGAGTAATAATGAGGTTTAATAAGGTGATCAGGATAGAGCTGAGTTCCAGAATCTTTCCAGGTAATCCAAGGTGTGGTTGGAGGGTCTTGCTGGCAGCAACCGCGTGATCAGAGATGGAGCCAGAGAACGTCAGAGTGAGACGGCGTGAGATGAACCGTAACCAGGTAAGTTCCACAGGAAGACGAGGTCCTGGAGTGAATGCAGAAAACAAGCAATTAGTCGAGGGCATGAAACAGGCATGAGCGAGAATCACTAAGAGGCCAGGAGATGCACCATAGGAGTACAACAAACTAGCGTCGGTTACAGGTCCGTGGTCTCCTTGAGAGTCTGCCGGCTGATGAGGATGAGGAGGCGCAGCTGGAGGCATCAGGTGGAGCTGATGAGGAGGAGGGGTTAGCCAGAGGCACCGTGACACCTATTGTACTTTAAAAGTGTTGAAATGACAGTGAATGCACACATTCACTTGTATTGTTTTTATTTGTATTTATTGATTTATTTTTCTCGGAGGGCGGGGGCAATTTTAGTTTTAAACATATTGTAGTGGACTGAGGTGGACTGGGTGGCTGTTGGGCCGCGTTCTAAATTCTGGAGTTCATTGAACGCATCAAGCAGAGATCTGATTGGCTCTCAGTTCTGTCGCTCAGCCTGTTGTTAGGTAGTTTGGACCAATGGGGTTCAGCTATGGACCCAATAAGGGAAATAGGAGGACTGGAGGGGGAGGGGGGAATATAAAGTGGGAGAAGCGCTGTCGTCTCAGAGGGAGAGATTCAGGAGTTGCTGAATTAGATGTACGGCGTTAATTAAGGCTGGCAGTAACCAGAATAGAGAACCTTAGAAGAGGTTAAGTCTCCGTGCCTCAGTGTGGGACAGGGACACTACATTATTGTATGGCTCTTTGGAAATTACATTTGAAAATATGTGGCGTTTATGGCTCTCTTGGCCAAAAAGTATGGTGTCAAATTCATGCCTAAACTATTTGGCATCAAAACTGTAAAACCAGGAATCAAAACCAGAATTCTGCAAACCAAAACCCATAATTTGCAACCAAAAGCTATAACCTAAAGCGCAATCATATTTCTCAGGTGCTGATTTGTTTTCTCGCTGTTCTGAAATCGTCTTTTTGAGTTGAGCTTTTTTTTTGCGGTTGCGATTCTAAAACCTGTCACACACGTAAAAACAGCGCCACGTCAGTCAACGGGAGGGGAGGCGGGACATCCCCACATCCAGAAGCTCATTGGCTACCGAATAACACCGAGTCTTACATCAACAGACCAGTTTAGAATGTGCCGGTAAGTTTTTCATGTTTTTCAAACCTTTTACTATATTAAACGATCAAACTTGTACTTTATTTAACCAGAGGACGCAAGCACAGTCAGATGAGGAGCTCCACCAGTAGCTGCTAGTGAAAAAAGATGTTAGAAAGTTAGACGTTGCATGACAAACTATCACCATTGTTCTCCCGTGTTAGCATGCTAGCTAGCTCAATGCTAGCGGGGTTTACAGCTCTTTCCATGACTTTAATGGATTAAACAAAGTCGATTTTTTTTACCACAGTGTCAGTATCAGTCATGTAAACCTGGGAATAATTGCCCGTGAATTGTCACTAGGATTAATTAAATATGTCATAACCTATAAGGTTTCTCAATATTTTTCAGGGTTTTCAGACAGAGAGAATTAACAGAGCAACAATATTGCTGTGCCATATTTACTAAATGTATGCGTCTGCACCATGCAGACTGGCAGAATTCTGGTATGAGTGAATCAGAGCAGAGAAAATTGTAGCAGACCAGCAAAAACGTACTTTATTCCCCTTAAAATTATTCCAGTATTAGACATCAATAGAATTATTAGTTTCTTTTTAATTAGGTGGTGATTTTAAAATCATGGACTATTCCTGTATGTCTGTTGTTTTCTATAAGGACCGTTGTTATGCATGCCATAACAAAAAAGGCAGGAATTCTGAGGCAGCTGCGACGTGGATGTCTACAACTTCTTGAAGGTACAGAAAACAATTTTAATCTTAATTTTTCTCTTCTTTTTTGGGTTAATTAACTTTGCTGTTTTTGTTTCTTTCCAGATGCAGGCCCCAAAGACATCCCTGGTGTGATGCAAAGGCTGTCCGGCAGGCTCACAGACATCTCCTGTTAACTGAAAGAGAAGCATTTAAAATAGTTGTCCATTTAGACCATGATTGCATTGACAACATGCCCAGGCACACCGTCTGCTTCCCATTTCTCAGTGCCTGCACAAAAACAGTGACTTTTCCACCTCAAGTCTTTTGAGGAGTTTTAAAAACAGTTATTTTAATTTATCTGATTATATTATATTATTTATCTGATATCTAATTTATCTAGTCTTTTGTACAAAACACATATAATGGTCAAACATTAAAAAGTGAAGCATTACAAAATACCAGTGGTGATTATTAGCCATTTATTTTCTTAAGGGGGGCAGTATTTTGTAAGGCAGATGAGATCTGTTCACATTGTTGGTTTCTGTTACATCCTGCTGAGATGACATGCATAGATCAGTACATAAATGTTAATGTCTTGGCCATGGTTTTCCGATGTCCCACAAGGGTTGAACAGGTCTGAGAGGAGAGAGGAGAGGACACGCCACAGAGGGAACCACAACTCCAACAGTTTCCTGCTCTGCCTGGTTTAAGTTAGACTGTCGTCCAATGTCCACAGCATCCTGCACACAAAGAAAAATGTATTTAAGAAAGTTAAAATGAGGAAGAAAAAAAAAAATATATATATATATATATATATATATATATATATATATATATATATATATATATATATATATATATATATATATATATATATATGGGTAGCTGGGTAGCTCGGTTGGTAAGGTGCAGGACTGGAAACCCGGGTTCGAGTCCCACGGCGGAATGAACAATTAATGGTGATTAATGGAATGGGGCCATAACAATGGAAATGGGGCAAATGCCTTAACAATGACGGGCAATTAACATCACCCAGTGAGGGTCCTTGGGCAAGACCCTTAACGCTAATGCCTACCTCACTAAATGAGAGACAATGAACCACATGTCTGCATCAGGTGGGGGACCAGAGCACTCTGATGGAAAGTGGGCTACTGGAACAAGACGGACATGGACTAGATGCGAGAACAAGGATCTGTTAGGATGCTACTACTCAAGTAATCCATCCCAGAGGGGGTACATGCAGAGAATGTGGAATGAATGGATGCTTCGAAACCCACAATCAAGGCTAACTGCCAAACAACTGGTAGCCCAATGCTCGAATATCCACAAACGCCAACTCCTATCACAGCTTGAGATTGAAGTGATACAGTACAATGCCACAGGGGAGCCAGAACAACAGGTCAGAGAGGAGGTTATACCACACTCACACCCTGAGATTGGGTACACAACCCCAACAACCACAGTTACGCTGAGCGAGGCAGCAACTGACCTGAAAAACAAGATAATGTCTACAATGAACACTAGGCAACCCCGACACCAGCTACAACGGTTAAGTGACGTACTGCCTGAAAGTCTACTGGAAACTGTGAATGAAGCATTGAGGGCAATTCCTACCACAACCATCACAGAAACCAATGAACTGGTTTACACTTCAGCAGCAGTGATCCTTGAGATGCTTGGCTACAAGAGCAACCATGGAAGAAAACAATACCCACCATGGAAGCAACGGTTAGAGGCCAAAATCAAGGCAACTCAGAAGGATGTGAGTAAGCTAACAGAGGCTCAGAGAGGTAACCGCACTCCACGAGCGCCTGGCAGCACAAATGAACCAGCTGCTAAGAGATGGGATTCACCCCGAATGGCTAACGGAAGGGCGAACGATCCTGATCCAGAAGGATCCCTCAAAGGGTGCAGTCCCATCCAACTACCGGCCAATAACCTGTCTCTCCACAACATGGAAGCTCATGTCAGGCATCATTGCAACCAAGATAAATAGGCACATGGATCAATTCATGAGTAACACACAGAAGGGCATTGGTAGAGACTCCAGAGGAGCCAAACACCAACTCCTGGTCGACAGAACAGTCGCCCAAGACTGCAGGTCACGACACACCAACCTGTGCACAGCCTGGATTGATTACAAGAAGGCCTATGACTCAATGCCACACACATGGATCACTGAATGCTTGGAGCTGTACAACATCACCAGGACTCTAAGAGCCTTCATAAGAAACTCAATGAAGCTGTGGAAAACCACCCTTGAAGCCAATGGGAAACCACTTGCACAAGTGTCCATCAAATGTGGGATATACCAAGGTGATGCTCTGTCCCCACTGCTGTTCTGCATAGGTCTGAACCCCCTCAGCCAAATAATCAACAAGACTGGCTATGGATACCGACTCAGAAATGGGGCCAACATCAGTCACCTCCTCTACATGGATGACATCAAGCTATATGCTAAGAACGAGCGTGAAATTGACTCCCTGATCCACACCACCAGGATCTACAGTAATGACATTGGGATGTCATTCGGGCTCGAGAAATGCAGCCGGATGGTGACAAAGAGAGGCAAGGTAGTCCACACAGGGGGGGTCTCACTCCCAGAAGGAACAATAGCAGACATTGAGGACAGTTACAAGTACCTAGGAATTCCCCAGGCAAATGGCAACCTGGAGCAGGCAACAAGGAAAGCTGCAACAGCTAAGTACCTCCAACGAGTAAGGCAAGTCCTGAAAAGCCAGCTCAATGGCAAGAACAAGACCCGGGCAATAAACAGCTATGCACTGCCAGTTATCAGATACCCTGCAGGAATAATAAGATGGCCAAAGGAAGAGATACAGACCATGGATGTTAAAACACAGAAGCTCCTCACCATGCATGGAGGGTTCCATCCCAAATCCAGCACTCTGAGACTGTATGCTAGCCGCAAGGAAGGAGGCCGAGGACTAGTGAGCGTAGAAGCCACTATCCAGGATGAAACATCCAAGATGCATGAATACATCAAGCTCAAGGCCCCAACTGACAGTGTGCTCAGTGAATGTCTCAGGCAATGGAGAGCAGAGGATACAGTGCTGGAAGACAGACCCTCATGGGAGGACAAACCCCTCCATGGGATGTACCACCGGACCATAACTGAAGTGGCTGATATCAAGAAGTCCTACCAATGGCTAGAAAGGGCTGGCCTTTCACACATACACCCTTACGAACACACGCACACACATTATACAAGGAAGGTGGGTCCAAGGTCCATCTGTCCCCTACCCCATCCCCGGTGGGGGGTACTGGGCCCTTGGCAGCGGCGGCCGTGTCCCCTGGGTGCCGGTTTCCTGGGCCCGGCGGGGCTCTCTCCGCGCAGGGAGGGAGTTCATATTACACCTGAGCCGGGGGTGTCCGTTTCCTTGTGGGGTGGGTTCGGGTTTTTTGCCCCTGGGCGCTGGCCCCCCGCCCACATTCCAACTGTGGCCGAGCCTGGTCGGGCCATGTTAACAACACTCCTTGTGGGCCCCTCTTCTCTCCGGGGTGCCCCCCTCCTGGGCGGGGCCGGCTGTCCCCTGCCTTGCTCCTTCCTGGACCAACCGTAGGCCGGGTGGGTGGCTGCCTGGAGTGCAGAGCGGGTCTCCCTTGGGGGGTCCTGGCTCGTACCTGGGGTTGGGGCGGGGGGATACCCGGAACTCCTGGGTGGTGACGAGGTGCTCGTCTGGGGCTGTGGGCGCTCTTCTCGGGTGGGGGCCTGCGTTGGGCCCTCCTGGCGCGGCGGGGGGGCTGCTCCCCTGGTTGGGCTGGGGCGGCGCTCTCTTCCCCCCATGCCTCCCTGCTCTCTGGCTCTGGGGGCCTCGTGGTGATCCTGCTGGCCCTGGCCGGGGTGGCGGATGCGGTCGCCCGGGGGGTGGTTGTTCTCTGCCTGCTGCCGGGTGGCGTTGGGAGTTCCGGCTGCCGCTGCTGCTGCGGCGGGGGTCTTGGTGTGGGGATGGCGGGTCGCCCCTCCCTCCTTCTTTTCACATTCCACCATTCATTTAGAAGAACATAAACACTCACCTGAACACAGGTGTTAGCTCACCTTTGTACTAATAATTTGCAGGATTGAATGAATGAAATGTTTTACACTGGTTGGTTTAGGGGCATAAGTATGCGTGTGTGAACAATATCTGTATTGTGTGCATGTTTTGTGTACATGTTGACATGTGGACATCTTTGCAGTTAACAGGTGTGTTTATAACATCTGAATGTGTGTGTGGACAGGCCCCGCCCTTTGAGATGTGTATTACACTTGAACCTTACCGTAATGATAAACATCCAGTAAAGTTGTTGCTTTAGGCTGCTTCATGGTTCTACCCCCCCCCCCCCCTCCTATTATCACCCTCCTCTCCCCCCTCCTCTCTAACGTCACTCTCTCTTCTTCCCTCCTTTCCTTTTCCGTCCGGTCCAGCACCAAAGATTTTCTAACATGATGGAATTTAATAAAGTTTGGCCTCAACTACAAAAGGGGTTTATTCAGACATTCCTCTGGTTTGTCTGAAGATTAATAACCCCTGTTGTTAAAGCAAAATATGTCCAACACAAGAGGCCTTCAGCTCCCATCTGTTTGCCCAGCTGTTGGACAGGACAAGTTAAAAAAAAAAAAAAAAAAAAAAAAAAAAAAAATAGAAAGGGCTGGCCTACAAGACAGCACTGAAGCGCTCATCCTGGCAGCCCAGGAACAAGCCCTGAGCACCAGAGCAATAGAGGCTCAGATCTACCACACCAGACAAGACCCAAGGTGTAGATCTACCACACCAGACAAGACCCAAGGTGTAGATCTACCACACCAGACAAGACCCAAGGTGTAGGCTGTGCAAAGAAGCGCCTGAAACAATCCAGCACATAACTGCAGGACGTAAGATGCTGGCAGGTAAAGCATACATGGAGAGCCACAATCAAGTGGCTGGAATAATTTACAGGAACATGTGTGCAGAATATGGACTGGAAACCCCAAGGTCAAAATGGGAAACACCCCCGAAGGTGGTAGAGAATGAGAGGGCAAAGATCCTGTGGGACTTCCAGATCCAGACTGATAGGATGGTAATGGCGAACCAACCAGACATCGTAGTGGTGGATAAAGAACAGAGGAAAGCCGTTGTGGTGGATGTGGCAGTGCCAAGCGATGGGAACATCAGGAAGAAGGAACATGAGAAACTGGAGAAATACCAGGGACTCAGAGAAGAACTGGAGAAAGCCTGGAAAGTGAAGGTGACAGTGGTGACAGTGGTAATTGGAGCACTCGGGGCAGTAACCCCCAAGCTGGAGGAGTGGCTACAACAGATACCTGGAAAGACCTCAGACCTCTCAGTCCAGAAAAGCGCAGTGCTAGGAACAGCTAAGATACTGCGCAGGACCCTCAAGCTCCCAGGCCTCTGGTAGAGGACCTGAGCTTGGAGGAGAAACCACCCGCGGAGGGTGAGAGGGGCGTTTATATATATATATATATATATATATATATATATATATATATATATATATATATATATATATATATATATATATATATATATACACACACACACACACACCTACACACACTCACACACACAGCTGCATATTGTGAGAGTTAGCTTCCCGTGTGAACCTGCAATCTTTAAGGTTGAGAATAAAATGGTTTTGGAATACAGTTTCAAAATCAGAAAAACTTTATTGATCCCACACCTGGGAAATTTGTTCTGGTACCTCAAATAAATAATGTGTTTCTGAATCATAATTTTACTTTTATTATTTTAAATAGGGATGAACTTGATCCCAAACTAGGAAAGGTGTCACTTTCTTACAGCAATATGTTGCTTTGTTCAATCCATCTGTAATCCCTAAAGATATATTGAGAAACCTTTTAAATTATACATGAATGTACTTCTTGAAAAAAATCTTAGATTAATCCTAGTGACAATTCACGGGCAATTATTCCCAGGTTTACATGACTGATACTGACACTGTGGTAAAAAAAATCGACTTTGTTTAATCCATTAAAGTCATGGAAAGAGCTGTAAACCCCGCTAGCATTGAGCTAGCTAGCATGCTAACACAGGAGAACAATGGTGATAGTTTGTCATGCAACGTCTAACTTTCTAACATCTTTTTTCACTAGCAGCTACTGGTGGAGCTCCTCATCTGACTGTGCTTGCGTCCTCTGGTTAAATAAAGTACAAGTTTGATCGTTTAATATAGTAAAAGGTTTGAAAAACATGAAAAACTTACCGGCACATTCTAAACTGGTCTGTTGACGTAAGACTCTGTGTTATTCGGTAGCCAATGAGCTTCTGGATGTGGGGATGTCCCGCCTCCCCTCCCGTTGACTGACGTGGCGCTGTTTTTACGTGTGTGACAGGTTTTAGAATCGCAACCGCAAAAAAAAAGCTCAACTCAAAAAGACGATTTCAGAACAGCGAGAAAACAAATCAGCACCTGAGAAATATGATTGCGCTTTAGGTTATAGCTTTTGGTTGCAAATTATGGGTTTTGGTTCTCAATTTATGAATTTTGATTTGCAGATTTGAGTTTTGGTTGCAAATTATGGGTTTTGGTTTGCAGATATTGGGTTTTGGTTTGCAGAATTCTGGTTTTGATTCCTGGTTTTACAGTTTTGATGCCAAATAGTTTAGGCATGAATTTGACACCATAAAAAAGGTTCCCGGCGCCTGTGTTAGAAACACTGTTGAAATGACAAGTATTAAGACTTTAGCAGAGGAGCATTAGCTCCAGTGTTGAAATTCTTTGGATCACAGTAACTTATCAACAGTTTATGAAATTAAAGTAATTCCAGCAAATCTGTCACTTTACAGAAGTGCTGAGACAATCAACGTAAATCAGCTGATTGTAAAGCACAGAAAAGCAGCTTTTGTCAGATATGCAACAGTTTATGCTAGTAAAGTGTTGCATATTGGTACTCAACACTTCACGTTAGTAAAGTATAAAGCTGATATGCAAAGCTGCATTTTCCCACGTCTGGTTCACTCTGATTGCATAACTGGTCAAAGTGTTGAGATGTCAAGGACGACATCTCTGGTGTTTAAGGGTTGATAATACTGAAGGTCAGATTAAAAAGTGATGTATGTAGCATACATGTAGCATACATTTTTATAGGCTTTTGCCTTTTAGTTCGGTTATTTTAGCTTTATACACAATCTTAGAACTGTTTTTTTTCCTCTGGTGAAACATGTGATCAACTCTGTTTTTGATTTGATTTGATTTGATTTATTGATTTATTTCAAGCATTGTAGTCAAAGCAATAAAGAAATTACACATATTTATCAAACTCATTGCAGAAATGATGAAATGCATAGATTCAAAAGACGGAAACAAAATAAAAATGTCACTTGAATCACATTTGCTTAATTAAATACAGTGATCATTAACTAAAGGATATATATAACTCTGTTTTTAAAAGATTTAAATTGTTTAAAGAACCAGTCCAATCGTATTTTTATGTTTTTAACATGTTCTTGTAGTATTTTTGTCATGATTGAGGACATTTATGAAATGAATTTAAGATCAAAACTGCATTTTTGAGGGTTTTTTCCGAGTTGTAATGGACCAGAACTCCAATCAGAACTGCACGGCCGGGTAGCTCCAATATTACTCACCATTTTTGTTCCACCACTTATGTTAGCTTGTGGGTGTGAGGGGCTGTAAGCTAGCGGGAGGAAGTGTAAACAAAGGGATGATGGGAAATGAGCATAGGGGTCCCGCCCACAAATCAGAGATGAATTTCTAATGAATTGGGGGCAGCAGTGGCTCAGGTGGTTGAGCAGGACGGCCAATGGTCGAAGGGTTGGCGGTTTGGTCCCCGCTCCCCCCAGCCAACCGTTGCTGTTTGCTCTTGGCCAAGACACCCCCCCCCCCCCCCTGCCTCCAGTGTGATCCACTGGTGAATGTGAATATGTGAATATGAATGTCCCGGGGATGTGACTGTAGGGCAGCTGAGGCTGCATCAGTAGCTACCATCACCAAGTATGAATGAGGAGTGACTGAATAATGGACACAATGGAAGAGCTTTGAGCGTCTGGAAAAGTGCAGAAAAATCCAATCCATTATAATTATGATCATGATTAAAAGAGCACTGGGAATTACCTGTGCGAGGGACAATTATAAAAGGCCTAAATCTGATTTGTAGAAATCTTTAGGAAGCCTGTAATGTGACACAGAAACCAATGTGCTTTTGCAGGTTTGTTTCTCCTCGTTTTGTTCACCGGCATGAAGGAAAAACACTCGAAACATTCTGCTTGGAATGCTGCAAAATGAGGACGAAAGCCTTAAATTTCCAGGTAGCTAAAAGAAAATAGTCTATGTTTCTGGAAGAAATGAATTGCAGCTGAGAGTCAGGATTTTGCAGTGCAGGTCTTTCTCACTGCCCGTTCTCATTTACGCAGACAGCCACAGTAATGGCCCCATTTGGCTCTCACTGCCCTCTTCTAAACGTGCCCAAATCTGTAAATTGATTTGGAACCTTTTGGTTTGTAAAAGCCTTTCATTATCAGCCTCAGCAGTTCACACAGCTAAGAGATGCTGGTGCATTATCTAAGCAAGCACCCGCGCTCAGTCCCCCCCCCCGCCGCTAATCTACTTATCAGTCACTGATAGCATGAGCTTGAATTGGTTCCACTAATAGCAACTACTCAAACAATGGTCTTTTCAGAACAGCAACACTCAACAGTGTGTTCCTCTGGTTGGAGCATGTGCAGAGCGCACATCTGCCTCATGAATGCAGCCCATGAATTAAGAAAACACTCCGTAACATGTAGTTTTTATTTTTAATTTATTTTGGTATACTCCTGATGTTTTATGGAAAAAAAAAGATGATTCATTTAGAACTGATCACCAGCAAGATGAAAACGTTTCCTCAGTGACTTCCACCTTAAGACTGAAGAAAAGTGTCTCTACTATTGTGTCCTTTACTCAACTTTTAAGATACACTATGTGGTTATGTCATTTTTTTTCTCTTTTAGGCAATTTAATGTAGTTCCACGAATGACTTTAGCGCTTCAAGGTCGAAATCATGAACTTTTTCCAAAACAGACAAAATCATTCTTCGAGCCAAAATCGAACTGCTTTCAGAAGAGCATGTGGACTTGTGTGGTAGGTTAGAATGATCAACAGCTCATCACAGTTTTATTTCTCTCCTTTGTTATTCAATAGTCATGAAGGACCTGCTCCATTATTCTACACAGCCAAGCTTGAGGCGGCAGAGCCACAGTTTACTGTAGAATCTCCTGATATAGAGAGTAGAAGCTGTTCTTCCATAGGGTTCATCAGAATCCCAGACCATAATACAAACCCCATCACTTCTGCCTGCCAGTATAATGTTGTTTGGATTTTTGAGCGATTCATTAAAGATGACATTAATTACTCAGGATGTCTAAAATTGTTGATCTTACCTAATAATTGCTGTGAAAAGCCTAACTTTAAGGTGTTTTTATTTAAATTTGTGACATTGTGGCGCAGTAAAAGATAAAAATATAATTTAAAAAAGTGGCTTTATGAAGTTTATTACAATTGACTTCTAATCTTTGATTTTTGCACCACCAAGGAGGATTTCTGTTTTAATCTCAAACAGTTAGGAACATTTAAAACATCAGGTCCAGAGTGCTCTAACCTAACACGTTAAAAAAACAATAGAAACAGTAAAGCATATTCACCACAAACGTCTTCGTGTCACCAAAACACATATGTGGACATACAGTACCTTAATGCACGCTTCATCACAACAACAAGAAAAGACATGAGTGATTTTAACGTTTCCTCTAACCTTTTTTGGTGAAGACTGGGATGCAGCAGAAGAGAAAGAGAAGAGAATCTAAAAAAAGGAGGAGATGAAACTCGAGGAGGAATTGAACAATTCCGACTGTAGACTTTGTTTGTTTGAAACAACCTTTTGCTTCCTCCGGATAGAAACAAGCAGAAAGAGGTGAACTTTCCCTCTGAAATGATGCTTTTTTGCACTTGTAACGACGAGCAGCATGTATACCACTTTCTTCCGCTGTAGCAGAGAGAGGTTTGTGCAGGCTCTGTAGGCGTTACCATGACAACATGTCGCACCGCATATCAAGCCTAAAAACAACAACAACAACAAGATTAAAGCACCAACAATTGATTCCCTGTTGGTTCATTTTATACGTGAGGTGCAAGCAGGGCAATGCCCGTTGAGGTGTGCATTTTCAGAATGGTCCTTGCAGTTGTGCAACATCTGTGCACATGACCCATCCTCTGGGGGAGCTGCAAACACAGCCACACTCAAGAACACAACCACATTCTTAATGCTTAGGGTCCAACAGGGAGGCATTGGCTTGCATTTTCAGTCTTTGGTATGACCCAACTGTAAGTTTGAACTCATGACCTTCCAGTCTAGG
This sequence comes from Oryzias curvinotus, assembly GCA_023969325.1. Classification (NCBI taxonomy): domain Eukaryota; kingdom Metazoa; phylum Chordata; class Actinopteri; order Beloniformes; family Adrianichthyidae; genus Oryzias; species Oryzias curvinotus. The sequence continues at coordinate 40,170,397 of CM043718.1, forward strand.
GCAGACACTCTACCACTAGGCCACTGAGTTGATTGGAATGGATCACAAAGGTGCTCAAGTGCCAAAAATGCTAAATGAGGCCTGCAGTCCTTCACAGGTAGCTCCTGGTTCTTTGTTGATCTCAGGAATGAGGCGTCCTCAAAGAAAGTTTGCTTTACTTGTCAGTTTTGTGTGTTCTTTTAGAATGACAATAAAAAAATGTTGGCAGCTGGATAACAAACAAGTTGCTCCTTAAATATTAAACAAATCAGAGACCAAATTACAGTTATAATTGCATAATTTAGTAATAAACACAATAAATAAAACTCAGTTTAAAGCAGGGCATATAATGTCACTGGTGTGGTGCATTTAATTGTCCAGAACTGCTGATGTTTGTCACAGCACCAAGAAAATGACCCACGCAGCATCTGACAGCATTCTGTCATTACACTAATGACGAGCCCCTTTCATAGTTCTCTTCAATCTGTCCAACTGCACTGCATGAGTCTCAGCGGTTATTTGAATAAGTGAGGGATTTCTGAATGAGGCATGAGTTAGCCTATTTATGCCATTAGCAGCAGCCAGCTTTTGCCTGCACTGAAAACCTAATCCCATACTTCATGGAGCCAGGGATTTCCAAATCACTGCTTAAACCGGACTAGACGACACGTTCAAAGCTGAACGTCTGGTTCAGTGTGTCAGTTTCAGCGATCACAGAACATTTTTAACTCTTCAAATGTAGGGTGCTTTGAAGTGGCATAGACGTTACAATGTTCTAGGCTGATTATATTCTCCAACTGTTGTGGAGAAGGACAAAAATGGGTCATCCCAGCATGGTGCCAGTGTGTTCAGCTGCCATTATGCCACATGTTCAGCACTGTGACCATGCAAGGGGCTGGCGAGCTCATCACAAAGCTCAAGAAGACAACAAACTTCCACTTTTATGCTTACTCTTTGAATAATCTACAATTCCCACTGTTTTACATTTGAATCATAAACCTTTTTTCTTAAAGGCAACTAATAACATCCAGACCACTGTGCAGAGTACTGAGGCAAATTCCAATAATGCATTACATGTAACGGATCCACTTTAAATGGCCTATTTCATGCAAAATAAACTTTTCTGAGCCTTTATGTGTATTATAATGTTAATGCCTCACTATAAACAACCACACATTTGACCCATTCACGCATTTCTGAGTTTCCTCCAAAAACCTGCTCTTTCAGCATCAGCCCCCCCCAATCCACAAAAACCAGCAGGTTTTCACATTGTGACGGGGATCAGTAGAGAACCGCCCCTTCCAGGTGGAGTCTGTGCTGCCAGCCCCGCCCCTTCCAGGTGGAGTCTGTGCTGCCAGCCCCGCCCCTTCCAGGTGGAGTCTGTGCTGCCAGCCCCGCCCCCAGGCTAACACACACACCCACTTTCTGTCCAGAGAAAGATGACTGCACATCTGTTAAAATGTGCACAATATGCACACAAAATGTGTTTTTGTTTGTAAAACACTGACTCGCTGCTGACGCCAGCTTTAGGTTGACGTCATGAAACCCACATGGTGATATATTATCGTATAAATGGATATAGTTTACTCTGAAAAGCATGTTATAGGCCCTTTAATCTTGTAGGGTCCAGATGACCCCCCCCCCCTTCCATTGAGGTGTTCTCCTACCATGACAAAGGTGGATAAAGGTGGAGAGGATTTCATGTAATCCATGGACACCAGTGAAGATCACAAATCATTGAAGAACAAAGGTTCAGAGCTCTGTCTAGTGGGTCTAGATGACCCCACTGTCTAGTGGGTCTAGATGACCCCACTGTCTAGTGGGCCCCACAACCTTTTTTCTTCAATGATTTGAAGATGAGACAGAGCTTTAACTGATCCCATAGATCAAAACACGGGTCATAAAAGCACTATAAATAACACAGTGAGGTGTCCAGTGTCTACGAGGCGTTGTAGATTCTAACAGCTGATGGCAGGAAACATGTGTAAACCGCTCCGTCCTGCAGTGAGGGTGTTTCAGTCCCTGATGGAAGGAGCTGCTCAGTGCATCCACAGGGTCATGCAGAGGAAGATGATGATGATGAAGAAGAGGACTGTCCGTGAAGGACTTCTGTTTCTGCGGTTTCCTCTTCTCACCACGGTCACAGACTCTAGGGGACATCCCAGAACGAAGCCGAACCTCCGCACCAGCAACACACTCTCCAGAGGAGGGCAGATGCAACATCACCATCATAAAAAGGCTTTAACAGGGTCCTGCAAACTCTGAAGGACCCCAGTCAACCCTGGTCCTTCGTGTACAGGACAGAATTAGGCATTTAAACACGAACGTGCATTTATGGGAACTTTAAATAGAAAAAAATACCACCAGACATTTAGTGTGTCCCTGCAACTGATTCAAAGTCTGGCGAGAAGTCCAAATTCTGTCATCGTACCAAACAAAGGATTAGCTAAGAGTGAGGAGCCGTGGCAGTTAGCAGTCTATGAAAGTTGATTTTTGGATTTGAATCTATTTTCTCATCTCACAGAAGACTTCCTCTGAAATGGCAAACACATGAAAGCACCAAAGCAGCTTTTCTAAAAACCTACTGAAATAAACCCAATCAGCATGCCTGTTCCCATTCAGGGAACTTTACACTGTTTGAATCAAAGAGGACAGTATGCTGCCTGCAAAATAAGCAAGTCCATGTTCCCCATAATTGCATATGAATCCTTTCTGAAAATGTGGGAATCTTAGCATTCGCCTGCATGTTTCTCTGCAGCTACAGCAGTAAGCTTAGCTTCTACAAAAGTCGCCCGTTTTTTCAATAAACTATACAGCTGTTATTTCCATTTTCTGAGGGCCATTCCTCCAGGAATGACTACAACTTTTCTTTTTAATAAATTCATTTATATTTCATATTGCATATTTCTGTTTTCGGTTCTATTAAGAACAGAAATTTACAAGACTGCAGTCATGATTTTGCTGTAAACATCCACTTTATCAAAAGAAGCTCATAAAGCAGCTGAATTACAGTCTCACGCAACAAATTAGGTTTAGCAGCTTTTAAAACTCGCAGAAGCTCCCTAATAAACCTTTTTATTTGCAGCAGTAAATATTTTATTTGAGGATGCTATAAGTTTGTGCAGAAGACCATCATGTTCACCGTTTGTCCAGACAACATTGTGTGCTACATTGTGTGTAATCACAATAGCAACAAAGCATAAAAATATATTTTAATGTTTTGTCACAGCTGTTCCACAGCAACCACACACAGCAAAGGTGGCCAGCCAATCAGGACATGGTTGTTGTAATGCCCATGACTGGAGCTGCCTTAGCTTCCAGATCAACTGAGAGGTGAGCATGTGAGCAGACTGAGAAGAAGCACAGCCTGTGAAAACGAGCTCAGATGTTATGAGAGCGCCACCTACTGATCCCAACAATGTGCAGCATCACCCTATTGTTTTGATCAGGAATGCTCTTTCTGTGGAAAAAGAGAAAGAGAAAAAAAGAGCATTTGGGTTGGTTTTGCTGCATGTGTTTATAATACAATTCTCTTGGTTGTTTAACCCTGAGAAGCCCACTACATCAAGAATTGACAGAATTTTTTTTTTTTTTTTGAGAGTTAAGATGTTTTTATAAACCCTTTGGTGAAATCCACTGAGGAAATTTAGCATTTTCCTTTTTTTTACATGATTTAAATAGTTTTAAGGTGATGTTGTAAGTTTTTGCTCTTAAAACTGTTAGTTTAAGATGGAAAAATATTGACATGATCCTTCAGGTAAAAAGCACCTTATTTACTGTCTCAGATTTAATCCGCACTGTAACTGTTAACAAAGAATTAATTATCAACATATTTAGCTTTTTTTTCCAACAGCAAGTAGTAATTATATTTTTAAAAAAAAAAGAATTATTCCCACCATCAAGCTTTTAAACTTACCTAAACTTTTCTCGCCAAAAATCATTTTAAGATTTCAGGCCATTTTGAAATGAGCAGAAAATGCCCTTCTGCTGCCCCTAGTGGAACGATGATGAACTGCAGGGCAGAAAGAATGGCCCATGTTGTGATCAGTGTGAGCAGGTGGGCGTGGCTGACTTTTTCCTTGGTGCCTCCCTACTGGCACACCTGATCCTCATCTCCTCAGTGGCTTTAAATGCCTGAGTCTGTTGCTTCTCCATGCCGGATTATCCCTTTTCCATTGCTCTTCGTATCTGTGGTCTTCCAGTCTAGTTCCCTGATTCTGCTGCCTTTCTGGTTCTGTTCCTTGTCCTGTGAGGAATAAACTGTTAAACTGCCCTCAGAGTCAGATTCTGCTTTGGGGTCCTACCACTCACCATAGCAGCCCAAGCTGTTTACAATGGGTCTTTTAGGAAAGTTTGGATAACGCTAATGAGTAGGGGTCTCAGAATGTGTGTATTAGATATGATACAAAGGGTTATAGAGTTAATGGTGTTCCAGGTAAAACTACTTTGTCATTTAAGAGAAAAGACTCAACTGAATGCATCAAAAGGCCCATCATCACTGCATCTAATGCAAACAAAAGCTCAGATGTCAACATAACTAAAACTAGTTTGCAAAATAATAATTACATTTTTTTTTTTCGGTTTTGATTTTAAAATGTACTCTGTTCAAGTCATTTCAAGATTTCTTTTTATAGCCAACAAAGATCATCTTCTTTCCAACACACATATTAAAAAACGATCCAACATTTCCGTGTGGCAAGTGCTCAATATACTAATTACAGATGTTTGTATTGTGTGTGCATAATTGTGTTTTGGCTCTTTGTTTTCAGACGCAAAGAGAGCTGGTTGCTTAGCAACCCTGCATCACCTAAAAGTGATCAAGTACAACAACACAAGACATATGAAGTGAAGCATAACTGAAATGAAGATGTTTCAGTAGATCTCATAAATTCATGTTCTGTCCCACATTTGCCTGACAGTAGCAGGATAGGCTCCAGCAACCCAGTGTCCTCCAAACAGGACCAAATAAGTGTATAAAATGGATGGATGAATGATGTTCATGTTGTATTTTGATAAATCCCATTTATCACATATTTATAGTATAAGTTTAAATTAAATTATCATGGTTTTCTGTGTAAAGCCGTTTGAGGACAAAGCAATCAAACGGGCTTATAGAGATTGTAGCACTGGATGTTTAGCGTCATGATTTAATAGCTGTCACAGGAATCTAAAAGGTTGGAACAGCTCTAGTCATTGCGACTTGATTTGCCTTCATATTTGCTCCATACTTTCCTCAGAGATTACATTTCCATCAGGGTGTCACAGTTTTCCCACGTTCCCTTGCTCTTCCTTATGAAGATAAAAAGCACATCAGCAGCTTAAATCAGTTCATTTACACTCACTTCACATGAAGCTCCTCATGTTTTCAAAGGGGTCAGACCCACTTGATCGCTCACTGCCCAATCAAAAAAAAGAAAACATTATCATGAAACAATGGCTTTCTTGATTAACAGAGATCAAGCTGGATTTATCAGGTGATCTTAAGATAATATAAGGCGGAACCTCAATGTGTGAATTCAGATGATCCCATCACATGATTTCTGTTTTAAGCAAAAGAAGATGAGAAAAGATAGAACCTTATTTATCCCACAGTAAGGACGTTTTTGCCTTTACAGCATCAAAAACTGTTCACACTTTCAATATACAGGATTGTTGCTAAAGTAGTTTTATGAAAATATAATAAGAAGTTAGGGAGGTATAAACCCGTTTTGAGTCCTTATAATAGACTATTTGAAATATTGAATGGCTGTAAAAAATTCAAAACCAATATTGCACCAGTACGACTGCTGAATGTAGTGTACACTATGTACTACACAATATACATCACTGTGGGGAAGAATGAACCCTTTCCTACCATGTGGGTTCGGCACTGTTCACATTCTTTACATGGTGAGGGGATGGACGGGATTGTCCATGAGGGGAAGACAGTTTTAGCAGCTTCCTTGTGCCTGCTACCTCCTCGATGGTGTCCAGGATGCTGCCGAGGACAGAGCCACACAAACACATCAACCACACAACAGTGTGAGGACTGCTGAGTAGGGCTGGGCGATATGGCCTAAAAATAAAATCTCAGATTTTTCCCCTACTTAAGGAAAGCAATAAGTACAAACGGCAGACAACTTAAAGCAAATGTTGCTTTGATTTAATCAAACGCAAGACAAATGTTCAATGCAATGTTCAAATGCTCAATAAAACCCACTAAAAAACACACACAATTAGTAAAAAATAAATAACATGCAATAGTTAAAATGCGGCTCTGGTGACTATACAAAAAGGTCTCTTGGGTAAAAGAACAGATAAAAAAACAGCAGAGGGGTACTTAGCTCGAAGAGGGGCGGGTCACAACCACACCCCTCTGCGTTCCGACGTCACTTCCCCCTCTGAATGCTGTCTGGCTCCTGACTCAGCTGCTCCTCCGGTGCCGGTCAGCGCTCCGTCCACAGGGGCGTCTCCTTCGGGACGTCTTCCACCGCCACTTCACCCGGAGATGCCTCACTCCAAGCGCGGTATTTTGCTGTTCGGCCGGCGCTGCTCCGGTGGCTCCGCTCGTCCACGTAAACAGGTGGAAGCCATGGCGCACCCCCGCCGTCTCCTCGCTGTCGACAGAGCTCCTCCTGTGTGTTTTTTCTGTCCAGAGCCTGCTCCTTTGGATCGGCTCCTTCCGAGCCTCTCTCCAGAGTTGCTCCTTGCTTAGCGCACCTTCTTCCTCAAGTGCCACTGTCCCTAAAAGCAGTCTCATGGGCACGCCCCCAGTGCACACCTGTGTCCAATAATTAGGTGGCCCCTTCAGGGGCCTCAGGATAAAAGACCAGCAAAAAAATAAAAGTTCACCCTGTTACATAGCCCCCATTTCTGGGATGAATAATAAATAAATGAACACACTCTTGGAATCAAGGTTAAGTATAAGATTTCTCTTCTTCTCACTCCCTTTTGGTCTTGAGTTGTTTATTTTGTCTTGTTTTATATAATTTTTGTCTTGCTTTTCTCTTATTTTGTTATTCTACTCTTGTTTTCACTTGTCCAGAATAAAAAGGTTACTTACTTAAAGTCCCAGCTGTGTTTTCAGCCCCACGTTGTAGTCTAGACTAAAAGGAGACAAACATTCACCTTTAGAGTAGCATCACTTTCTAAAGGATGAACAATCCAGCTCATATCTGGGGTCTAAGGTTTTAATTCAATTCATAAACCCTGTTTTCTCCACGGAGAAGCTGATGTGGCGGCAGGAGTCATGGTAAACACCCCCCCCACCACCCCCCACCCCCGCTGCCTTCGAACACAAATTCCTCTGGCGGCCACTCGCACATAGATACCGGTACAAGTAATAATTACAACGCAGTATTCTTCATTAACAAATAACAGTAACAACTAACTATCTAACTAATGAACTAACTGTATAGGTGTTATAGAGTACATGTGTGTGTGTGTGTGTGTGTGTGTGTGTCGGGGCGCTGCGTGTGTAACAGGACTGAGCGCATGAAAGCCTTTGACTTTAATGAGCTTTATGCAAATGTAGCAGCGTGGGGGGGGGGTCTCTTCCTCCACGTCTGTGGCAGTAAACCCAGACCAGTTCCACACAACAGATGAGTTTATTCCTTTCTTGGGAACAAACCTTCCACTCATCGGGTGGCCATGCTGTCGCTAGCTGTTTCGTGTGTGCCTTAATGTTGTTGTTGTGTGTAACTAACGCTACGGAAGCTCTGGGGAGCCAAAAATGCGCCATTACACAAAAATTCAATTTAGTTACTTTTGAAATCGGCCGTAACAAAAAATTCGAATTCATTTAATCGAGTTTTCGCCCAGGCCTACTGCTGAGGCCGCCATGGTATCATTGAATGTGTGTAGAATCTTGCACAAAGCAAAAGATTTCAGTCTCCTGAGCAGGTTGAGGCAACTGTCAGATCAATATCAATGCATCTACAGGTGTCCACGACCTCAGTGACTGAGCCCTAGATGCCCAGCTACATGTGTGGCGCAGAGCATTATCGGAGGTAAAGCCTCAGCTTCTTTGTTTTACTCTTCAGAAATAAGTGATCTTCCTCACACCAGGTCACAACGTCAACGATGTTCCTCCAGTATTCCGAGTGAGTCTCCTGATACACATCTAACAGGTGGCAGAGTCAGTGTTGACAGAAGTGGGAGTTGTGCCTGAGGTTAAATGTGTGCAACATGAACACAAAAGGGGAAAGCACTGTCCTTTGAGGTGCTTCAGACTACCACACCAAAAAACACAACCTGTCTCACAAATCATGGGCTCAGAGAGAAAGTCAATGGCCCAGGAAAGCCATTGTCCACGCCCGCCACCTCCAGTTTCCCCTTCAGCAATGATGGTTGAATATTATTGAAAGCATCTGGAGAAATTGAACCACAGGACCCTCACAGCTCCCTTAGAGGCCTCTAAATGAGACATGGTGTGATGCAGGAGGTAGACCCCGATGGCAGGTCAATGAGTAAACTGCAGCAGATCTAGTTCTGAGATCACCAGTGGGAAAGTTGCTGAGCACCTGGTCTTGTAAGGTTTACAGAACAGATTTGTCGCTGCTCATATGAGTAGCTTGTTCAGTTCTTGTTGCTGGTGGGGAAAGCAGCTCATGTCAAGAAACAGGCGTGAGGACTATAGACTGTATAAAAGAACTGGACTGAGTCACCCCTACCCCCTTGCAGTAAAAAACCAAAAATACCCATTATTCCTCAAGAAGCCAAAATCCAATAGGGTAACGTGTATTTGTTAATCCTTTATTTTCATGACAGTTTTGCTGTAGTGCAAATTATTCAATTTATAAACTGACCAACTTGATAAAAGCATGTGGGGTCACATTAAACACTCATAGCATTTGATTGACAGATTCTACCGAGCCCCCTTTCTACTGAAAGGGGTGTGGTCTTCTAACATGCTCACTCCTGAGTAGAGAGAGTGGTGGTTGCCACAGAAATGTTGACTCATGTTAACGATTGCTGGTTCCAACATGGCGACAGCCGTAATCGTGAAACAATTGCGACTGAATTGACTTCCTCTCGTTGGGACCTGAAGGAAGTCATTTTCTAGGGATGACGTCACAAACACTCAGTCCAGTTTTCTGATACAGTCAGTGGTGAGGACCCAAATGGAGACCAAGGTGGGTGGTACAATAAATAAACGTAACCGTGAACAAATTGAGAGAGAAACAAAAAGTGTGACAAAGCAGATGACCTAACAACAAAGAATTGGAAAAAACAGAACTTAAACGCATTGAATATAATCAACTACACAAAGACAACTGTGGATTATTAGGAACTTCAACCTGATTTAACTAACAGGGGGAAAATCACAAAACCTGCAAACAGAACATGACATGAACCAAGAAACAACTGAAAAACCAAACTATAGGGCCCCATCATCACAGCTAGTTGATATCTGTCAGGTGTTCACAGCCTGAAGAATAAGTTACACTGATTACAGAGTAGGAGGGCAAGAAAAAAGGTGTGCCAGAAATAAAGGAGTGTAGATAAAACATAGTTCTTCTTCCAATCAGAAATATTTTTGTACATAAAGTGTCCATCTGAAAATATCAAACTTGAACAGTCCTGCAAGGAGGAGAAGAAGTAAAGAAAAAAAACATCAGTCAACAGAAATTGAGTGGAGATTACATGATCTGATTGTAGCAGATCTGGTTGAACACTGTGAAAGCTGCAGGGTGAAGGATATCTAGATGAGACATCCACTGCAGCAGGAACACAGAGGCAGAACCAGTGGACACAGTTCATTGTCTGAAATGGACAGCATGCCCCTGATAAGTCTTCACTATCATCACATCACTGATCTCCCAGGGGATTGTGGTTACCTGAAGGATCTAACATTCCTTTGGGTTCTACTTGTACTGATTTAGAGGTGGTTCTGTTAATCATTTAATCTATACATTTCTGCATCTCTTTTTGAAACTAAAGAAGTTCTACTGAGCCAGTAGAACTAAGCATAAACTCTTGAAGAATTTAACTTTACAGAAAAGTTCCACAAAAAAATTCCACCAGCATAGCAGTTGGCCTCTTTTCATTTTCAGCAATGTTTTATAACTGTCTTAAAACGTTTTATCTTTTGCTGCTTTTGCCTGTGATAAATAATGCAATATCTAGTTTGCCTAATCAGCTTCCAATATGGGAACGTCTCCGGTGCTCAATTAGCTGTAGCATTTTCATATGGAGCCCTCCACACAACGCACCCTCAGTCACACACACACACAAAAGGTAGAGGAAGGTAAGTCGCTAGCGGCTTGAATGTGCAGGAACATTGACGTCTTCACAGTGATGCTGCTGCAAATAAGTTTGCATAACAAGGAAAAACTTTCAAGTAACTACTTTCTGTTCTGGAACGGCTGTTAATGTATATGTACACTATGGTCTGGGTGAATACTTGATTCTGATTTAAAAAGTGAAATACCACAGTGATAATGCACACCTAAAAAGGAGGTTCCGGTCATATAGCCCAAATGTTCTATATCACTGCACTGGCCTAAACGCCATCTGGTAACCGGAGCAATAGAAGCCCTATTGGGGGGGTATTCCAGTTAGCATGTTTAAACTCCCCTGACTTTAACCCTGAACTCTGGCTGAAATCCGCCTGAACTTGCTTACTCTGGGTATGTCGGTTCCAGAAGACCGGATATGAGTTAGTGTAATTACGCTGGACTTGGTAACCCTGGGTTAACGCACGTGCACGGCATGTACATAAAGACATTCTCAATGGATCGCCGATTTCTGGAGTCACCATGGAAACGCGTGGGAAAAAAAGAAGAAAGCGCGACACTTGAGACGGAAGTGAGACGGAGTCTGAGATTTTAATGACGGCGTATGAAGATTATACGTCCATCAAAAAAGTAACACGGCTGCATCATCAAAAAAAAAGAATTTCAGCTTGGAGAAAAATAACAGACAAAGTAAACCCACGAGTTTCTGATCTTGTTTCCATTTTCCTTTTGACGCATATAAAAAAAAAAACGCCCCTCTCACCCTCCATGGGTGGTTTCTCCTCCAAGCTAGGGTCCTCTACCAGAGACCTGGGAGCTTGAGGGTCCTGCAGTATCTTAGCTGTTCCTAGCACTGCGCTTTTCTGGACTGAGAGGTCTGAGGTCTTTCCAGGTATCTGTTGTAGCCACTCCTCTAGCTCGGGGGTTACTGCCCCGAGTGCTCCAATTACCACAGGCACCACCGTCACCTTCACTTTCCAGGCTTTCTCCAGTTCTTCTCTGAGTCCCTGGTATTTCTCCAGTTTCTCATGTTCCTTCTTCCTGATGTTCCCATCGCTTGGCACTGCCACATCCACCACAACGGCTTTCCTCTGTTCTTTATCCACCACTACGATGTCTGGTTGGTTCTCCATTACCATCCTATCAGTCTGGATCTGGAAGTCCCACAGGATCTTTGCCCTCTCATTCTCTACTACCTTCGGGGGTGTTTCCCATTTTGACCTTGGGGTTTCCAGTCCATATTCTGCACACATGTTCCTGTATATTATTCCAGCCACTTGATTGTGGTGCTCCATGTATGCTTTACCTGCCAGCATCTTACATCCTGCAGTTATGTGCTGGATTGTTTCAGGCGCCTCTTTGCACAGCCTACACCTTAGGTCTTGTCTGGTGTGGTAGATCTATACCTTGGGTCTTGTCTGGTGTGGTAGATCTATACCTTGGGTCTTGTCTGGTGTGGTAGATCTGAGCCTCTATCGCTCTGGTGCTCAGGGCTTGTTCCTGAGCTGCCAGGATGAGTGCTTCAGTGCTGTCCTTGTAGGCCAGCCCTTTCTAGCCATTGGTAGGACTTCTTGATATCAGCCACTTCAGTTATGGTCCGGTGGTACATCCCATGGAGGGGTTTGTCCTCCCATGAGGATCTGTCCTCCAGCACTGTATCCTCTGCTCTCCATTGCCTGAGACATTCACTGAGCACACTGTCAGTTGGGGCCTTGAGCTTGATGTATTCATGCATCTTGGATGTTTCATCCTGGATAGTGGCTTCTACGCTCACTAGTCCTCGGCCTCCTTCCTTGCGGCTAGCATACAGTCTCAGGGTGCTGGATTTGGGATGGAACCCTCCATGCATGGTGAGGAGCTTTCGTGTTTTAACATCCATGGTCTGTATCTCTTCCTTTGGCCATCTTATTATTCCTACAGGGTATCTGATAACTGGCAGTGCTTAGCTGTTTATTGCCCGGGTGTTGTTCTTGCCATTGAGCTGGCTTTTCAGGACTTGCCTTACTCGTTGAAGGTACTTAGCTGTTGCAGCTTTCCTTGTTGCCTGCTCCAGGTTGCCATTTGGCCGGGGAATTCCAAGGTACTTGTAACTGTCCTCAATGTCTGCTATTGTTCCTTCTGGGAGTGAGACCCCCCCTGTGTGGACTACCTTGCCTCTCTTTGTCACCATCCGGCTGCATTTCTCGAGCCCGAATGACATCCCAATGTCATTACTGTAGATCCTGGTGGTGTGGATCAGGGAGTCAATTTCACGCTCGTTCTTAGCATATAGCTTGATGTCATCCATGTAGAGGAGGTGACTGATGTTGGCCCCATTTCTGAGTCGGTATCCATAGCCAGTCTTGTTGATTATTTGGCTGAGGGGGTTCAGACCTATGCAGAACAGCAGTGGGGACAGAGCATCACCTTGGTATATCCCACATTTGATGGACACTTGTACAAGTGGCTTCCCATTGGCTTCAAGGGTGGTTTTCCACAGCTTCATTGAGTTTCTTATGAAGGCTCTTAGAGTCCTGTTGATGTTGTACAGCTCCAAGCATTCAGTGATCCATGTGTGTGGCATTGAGTCATAGGCCTTCTTGTAATCAATCCAGGCTGTGCACAGGTTGGTGTGTCGTGACCTGCAGTCTTGGGCGACTGTTCTGTCGACCAGGAGTTGGTGTTTGGCTCCTCTGGAGTCTCTACTAATGCCCTTCTGTGTGTTACTCATGTATTGATCCATGTGCCTATTTATCTTGGTTGCAATGATGCCTGACATGAGCTTCCATGTTGTGGAGAGACAGGTAAATGGTCGGTAGTTGGATGGGACTGCACCCTTTGAGGGATCCTTCTGGATCAGGATCGTTCGCCCTTCCGTTAGCCATTCGGGGTGAGTCCCATCTCTTAGCAGCTGGTTCATTTGTGCTGCCAGGCGTTCGTGGAGTGTGGTAAGCTTCTTTAGCCAGTAGGCATGTATCATGTCAGGGCCCGGTGCTGTCCAGTTCTTCATACCTGAGACTCTTTCTTGGATGTCTGCCACTGTGATGGTTACTGGATTCTGTTCAGGGAGGTTGCTGTGTTCTTTTCTCAGAGAGACCAGCCACTGGGCATTGCTGTTATGTGCTGTCTCTTTCTCCCATATACTTTTCCAGTACTGTTCAGTTTCTAGCCTAGGTGGGTCTGCTCGGCTGTTTTGACCCTGCCACTGAGCGTACACTTTTGCTGGTTGAGTTGCGAACAGCCTGTTTATTCGTCTGGCTTCATTGTCTCTTGTGTATCTCTTTAGGCGGCTACTCAAGGCTAGGAGCCTTTGTTTGGCAGTTTCCAGGGCTTCAGGTATGGGCATCTGGCTGTATCTCTTAGGTACTTGCTTTCTCATTGTACCTCTTTGAGCCTCTGTCAGCTTACTCACATCCTTCCGAGTTGCCTTGATTTTGGCCTCTAACAGTTGCTTCCATGGTGGGTATTGTTTTCTTCCATGGTTGCTCTTATAGCCAAGCATCTCAAGGATCACTGCTGCTGAAGTGTAAACCAGTTCATTGGTTTCTGTGATGGTTGTGGTAGGAATTGCCCTCAATGCTTCATTCACAGTTTCCAGTAGACTTTCAGGCAGTACATCACTTAACCGTTGTAGCTGGTGTCGGGGTTGCCTAGTGTTCATCGTAGACATTATCTTGTTTTTCAGGTCAGTTGCTGCCTCGCTCAGCGTAACTGTGGTTGTTGGGGCTGTGTACCCAATCTCAGGGTGTGAGTGTGGTATAACCTCCTCTCTGACCTGTTGTTCTGGCTCTCCCGTGGCATTGTATTGTATCACTTCAATCTCAAGCTGTGATAGGAGTTGGCGTTTGTGGATACGCCAAACGCCAAACGCATATATATATATATATATATATTGAATTCTCATATATCTAAGTTTGAGCCGGTGAATATGCTAATTTTTATAACAATAAAAAGGACGGTAAAAAATGCACAGAGTGCAAAAATTCATTAAAGAATTCCCCATCATTGTAATTACAGAAGGAGAGTGTAGGGGTGCTATAAAAACTCATCATCCTCTCCTTCACTCTCACTCGTGGTGCAGAGACGTAAGCTCAGTAGGACAAAATAACTCAGCAAAACACATTAAAAGAGCTAAACAACTAAACATATTTAGTCAAAAAGCCACACTTCAACCCAAATCCGTCCAGACAGGCAAAGGGAATGGTATCCCAGAATCCCTTGTGGTGCCGATCTAACAGCAGCACCAAAGTTACACCTACTTAATTGAATTAATTTGAATGAAAGGAAAATAACTGTCTGAAAACTATGTGTTATTTTTAAACTGACTTAACAAAAAATGATTTCTCTCAACTGAAGCAAATAATGAAGTTAGATCAAAGTAAAAAAGTTTCTCTTTAAACATCCATATGTGGTCTTATCAGCCTCTCACGGTGGAAAAAGTATTATCTGAGCTTCTTCATCCACTAAATCATCTTCAAATGGACACGCCATGCTGCTGCACCTCTCTGAAAACAAACTAAGCTTCAACTAAACCTGCTCCAGACCAGGTTACGTTCAGAGCATGAGTTGCTATGGCAACTTGACATACCCTGAGACATACCTCCATTTCTGGAACCGAAAGCTGAGGTTATCCACTTCCTTAGCCTCAAACTTACCGTGGGAGCTAGCAGAACCTGCTTTCTGGAATACCCCCCAGAACATTAGAATACTATCCTAATATTAGTAATGTTGTTGTCATGGTGCCTCTGTCAGCTCTCCTCCCCCCTCCCAGCTCTGCTCTGCTCCTGACTCAACAGCTGTGAGTACTCCCCTTATCGAGACTCTGCTCTACCTAAGGAGACCCAGCTCCAACATTCATCGCCAGTTCGTTGCCCCTGATGGTGCTTAGTCTAACCTTAGACTCATGTCTGGCTCCCTCGTTAACTGTGTTTATGCCTCAGGACTTCATGCCACGAGAGTCACCTGAGTCTGACGCTTCCACAAGCAGCCGCTACTTTCCTGAATCTCCAGAGGGAACCAACCTCACCAAGATCCTTAGCCACACTACAAATTACCGAGCTCCCCAAGACCTCCAGCCACGCCACGAACTCTAAACTACATCAGAGCCTCAAGTCTCGCCACGGTCGCTACTTCGCCAGAACCTCCAGCCATGTCAAATCTCCCAACCACGTCGGATCAAAATACATCTAAATTACTCACCTTACATCTTACCTGTGTCCTCCTTCCGGGTTTCAGCATCTGGGTCTGTCTCGTCCTCGGTTCATGACAATTGTGTTCTGAGTAAATAATAATGGACTAGATTTATCTGAACTTTTCCAGCAGTCAAAGCGCTTCAAAGTGTCCAAAGTCAAAGTCAAAGTCAACTTTATTGTCAATTCTTCACATGTGCATCACATACAATGAATCGAAATACCGTTTCTTACTCTCTCGTGTCTGTTCAGGGGAAGAAAAATAATAAAATAAAATAAAAAATTATATACATAAAAATAGAATAAGTAAGTAAAAGGAAAGAAAAATATACAATTTACAACATTAGAAATGTGTTATTAAAGTGCGAGTGCACTTAAGGCAGTGTCTCAAGGCAGTGGGGGTGGGGGGTGGGGTTCGTTTGAGCACTGTTCATGGGGGAAGATGGGTGGTAGGTAGGTGGAGAGGGGGGGGGGGGTGTTTAGCATCCTGATGGCCTGGTGTGTAAAGCTGTTTCTGAGTCTGGAGGTCCTGGAGCGGAGGCTCCTGTACCTCCTCCCCGAGGGCAGAAGGCTGAACAGGTTGTGTGCAGGGTGGTGTGCATCCTTGATTATTGTTAGTGCTTTGCGGGTGAGGCGGGTGATGTCCATTATTCATTCACTCCATTCATACTTGGCGATGACAGAGGCATGGCTGCCAGTTTGCGCCTCTGACCGGAGAATGAAGTGTCTTGCCCAATGACACAACAACAGTTGACTGGGGGGAAGGAACTGCTGACCCTTCGATCATTGGACGACCTGCTCAACCGCCTGAGCCCGAGTAATGTTCTGAGCGTGAACCGCACTCTGATTTGCTTTGGATGGTTCAGGTTTCCACGTCGTCGGTTAATTTCTGATAAAGCACACTTTGTTGGGCATTATCCCTTACATATAGCAGTGGAATTACCGACAAACAGAGGGTGTGTGAAAAATAGTACATTTTGCTATACAAAGAGAGGGTTTTATTTCAGTGAAAGAATACACATTGCCCTCACATCAGGGATGGTTAACCCTTCAACACTGGAGATCTCGCTGGTGACATCTAAATAACACACATTTTTTAAACCGGAAATCTTTGACTGTTTACGCAATCGGCATGAATCCACTGATTCTGACGCAGAGAAAAACAACTTTTCACATCGGCTTTGCACCTATATGCAACACATTGCATATTGCTTTAGAATACACCAGAATTACGTTAATTGCGGGAACAGCTACTGACTACCATAATGGAGAAAAAGGGTAAAAGGGTTAAGTAAAGTAGCCTAATATCCTTCAAAACTAACTGTTTTAGCATAATTTATTATAATATCCCTTGTTTGTAAAAGCACCAGCGCATATAAATGAACAGTTGGTGTTGGAACCTATTAAGTTAAAGCAAAATTTTAGCATGAAAATGTCACCAGCAAGCAAAACTTCAAAGCTGAGCTTCTTCTGGATATTTATTTCTAAAATGTACCTTTTAAACGTTTAAAATAATTGAATTACTATAATTTTCTTTGTATAGCAATTTTGACTTTTTAAATTTTGGCAGGAGCACATAGAAATATAAGAAAGCCAAATCAAAAATGGCTTTTCCATCAGTAGGACTTTGGTGCGCCATCATCTTTTGATTCAATTCAATATTGGTGTAGACTTCAATTATTAAAACAAATATAGACTACATGTGCTTAAACCCTATTCTAATAATAAACTACTCCTAATATTATTTTTCTTAGTGTGACCAATGGGGACACCGTAATGAGCTATGGCTGTGTGGTCCCACTGTACAGAGTGGGGCTGTGATGGTGCCCCCTATGGCAGAGGAGGATGGTGAGTTAGATGCCAATGGGGAGGCTGATGACTCAGTGATTGGTGTCCTTGTGCCGATCACTGGGTCCAGTCTTGAGGTTCAGGGGCCTGGGTCTCATAGGGGTGGGGCTGAGGCTTCAGCTGCTTCTCTTGTCACTCCCGCACCGTGTGTGCCAGTTCCCACAGTGCTTTCCTCAGCACGTGGGGTTGAAGTGGGAGCGGATAACTCACCGTTGGCACCTGTAGTGTCTGGGCCTGTTGGGCCTCGCCGGATGGCTGGTTCCACTGCAGGGTTACACTCTAACCCTTTTCGTTTGCCCAAGTGGGTGTTACCAACTGATGACAGATCAGTGGGGCACTGGTCTTTTCTTGGGGGGGCATAAGTGTGACCAATGGGGAGTTGGTTCGGGGGCGTGATGCGGTACATAAGGAGAACAGGTGTGTGCGTGTGTGGGGGGATGCAACATTTGGCCGTTTCCGGTTTGGCTGTGTGTCTTGGGGTTGCTGGTCATGTGCCGGTGCTTTGGTCTGACAATATCAAATAAAAGGGCTTGAACCTTTCCATTGTCTTTGCTCTCGTTTCTGCCGTCGTGGCACGCACCTGCGGAGGAACCGGCTACATTAGCTATCTGACATGTTAAAATTTTAAACATTAATGACAACATTTTGTTAAAGTCTCACTCCATTCTTATTTTGGTCTGTTGTAAAAGCGTCACCAAAATCGTAAAACCTGTCGTTTTCTAGGACATCAGAAATTCACCTCTGAGTTGGGGGCAGGACCATTGTCGTGGAGATAGGCCTCCACTGATATCCCATCATTCCTTTGTTTACACTCTCTCCCACTAGCTTGCAGCTCCTCATAACCCCAAGCTAACATTAGCGGTATAACAAAATGGTGAGCAATATATTGGAACTGTCCAGCCGTACAGCTTTGATCCAGATGTCAACTCAGGCAAAGAAAACAAAGGCGTTCATGGATCAGAATGCCAGACCCTTTATTTATTGAACTTTTTTTAATCTTTTTTTTTTCAAAGCCAAATAGCCACAATGAGGGATGGAGGAACCACATGTGGCTCTGGAGCCTCAGGTTGCAGGCCCCTGATCTAGACTGTCATAGTGAAACCCATTTGGAAAGGTGACTGTTTCATTTACCAAACGCTGAAACAAGCATCCCCGCTGCATGCGGCTGCACTACCATTACGGAAACTGCTCAGCCATTCACAGGCAGAGTATTTATGACATCAGAGGTTTTTAAGATCCTCCTAATGCAAGTGTTCAAGATCAAAGCAAGGCCAAATCCAGCAGTTTGAAGAAAGGTAAAGGCAGATAAGTCCTTCTCAAAAATACAAAGAATGAGTATTTTAATATTGAAGTGTGTTTGAAAAACATATAAAACATATCATTTAAAAAATCTACTTAGAATAGATGAGATCAATGAACAAAATACAAGCTGCCCCATGATTGCCTGATTATTTGGATTTTTTTAAACTTTAAATGTGTGCCAGACTAACTGGTGTCTGTATTTCTTGTCTTTGTCAGCTGGAGATGATTACTGCTTTGGCCAGTTGCACACAGGAGAGTAATTAGAAGGTAAAGCACACATTACCTCACATAATGTCACATTACCTCCAATGTAATGTAATTGATGATGATGGGTTCCAAGAATGATTTAGAAGAAAAAAATCTGTCTGTGTCTTAATCAGAGGTTAAAAAGCTTTCACACAAGTCTGACAATCTATTTCTCATCAGGTAATTTTTGGTATAAATGGGGGAAAGCAGCACACGTATGCACTGATTTAATTTCAGAGGGTGTGGAAGTGGGAATTCAGGTTTCAGCGTGGACTGACGATATGATGTTTGGGCTGCCCTCATGTCTCTAATAGGTGATGAGTGGCTTACAGTGAGCGTTGATGCCGGTAATCTATCACATGATAGATGATGGTTATTGTTTTAAGAAACCTATGGGGGTTTTAGAAGGCAGTCATAAATCTTGGCTCAGGGGTGACATCTCAAACATATTTGCAAGTCTCATTTGAGTGCATAAAAGTGGCCGTGAAATGGTGATGGAACAGCCCATTCAGCGGATCACTGGAGGAGGGATAGCTTTCTCAGCCCAGTGTCTGTAATCTAATTTCAGACCTGACTTGGACCCTGAAGTGGAGTAACTATGCTGAGGCATCACTCAAAAGGAATGCACTGTTAGCTCTGCGTGATACAGCCTTTTTCACGTACAGGAGCATGAAATTCAGACATTTGTTGCCTTAATTTAAATGCTCTTTTTTCCATTTTACTGTTATCGTTTGCCTTGATGTGCTGTTTGCAGACTAAGTGTGAGTAAATTAGTAACTGGATACACGGCGGAGCTGGTTAGGTTGATGTTTCAAGAATGATCGTGCATTCTGTGCTACAATCACCAAATTTGTCACATTATTAGAAAAGCACATCAGCCACAAAAAAAATCCAAAATGGTGGCCATTGGTAAAGATGTGTGCCATACACACAATTGTTACAAAAGTGTGTGTATTTGTCCCAGTCTCAACAATTTGAGTTGAATATATATTTAACAATTTTTGAATTTTCTTGTGGCCAAGATATTGTTCAGAAAGAGGGGACCCTAAGGTACATCCAAATGTACCGGCTCCACTAACAAAAAAGTCTGCAAGGTGTCTGTAAGTCTTTGAAAAACAACCATGCAGACGGCAGCCACACCACAGTAAAGCTTGTGCAGACATAAAAACACACATTCAATGCAGGAACTGCTTTGCAACGCAACGGCTTTGGTGGCCTTCCAAAATTAAGCCACAAATTACATAAAGCTATTACAAATGCACAAAATGAACTAAAATACCACTAAAATACCTGATACTGTGCTCCCATTTATATAAAAAATGAATATAGATGGAAATGTTAAATTGATCTTATTGGTACTAAGTAGGAAATACTATTTAAGTCTTATCAGCTGATATAAACAGGTTTAGTTCTGAAGAACTTAAAGGTTTGCTTCACATCAAACTGATTGGAAAGGCTGGCTCTGTAATCAGGTGCAAAACAGAAATCTTTGAAGAAGGACTTTGAATAAATAGGAGGAATAAATTGGTATCCATCATGGATAATCCTGAGCATCCTCTTCATTCTGTACTTGACGGTCAGTGGAGCGCCTTTTCCAAGAGGCTAGGGCCCTTCGCTGTCACACAAACCGCTACAGGAGACCATTCCTACCCCACTCCATCATCGTCATTTTGCCATGGATAAACTCCTTCCCTGATTGTCATTCATTGTTTGTTTGTTGTTGAGCCTGTACACGGCTGCTGCAACAACCCAGTTTCCCAAGCTGGGATCAATAAAGTATCTTTATCGTATCTTATAAATGATTGGAAAATGCTGTTGGTGTTTTTTATTACGCCAAGTGGGATTGTAGATTGTAGAATGATGCCTGGTCTCTACTCACTGCAAAGTTTTCAAGGGTGTATCAAAGTTTTTGTAGAGGAGGGCCAAATTAGGAACTCGCCATTAAAGTGGGGGCCAATTTTGATGAAAAAGAAAGGATAAACAGAAAAAAGTTGTTTTTAATAACTTTAATAACCAAGTGTTGGTGTACAGTTAACCAGGCCCTCCAGATGGTTAGGCAAAAAATAAAACTGTCAGCAGTCATAGGCTTATTTAAATAGAAATGTCTTTAAAAGGGCTTTTAAAGAGTCCAGGGTCTGTGATGTTCCAAGACTGATAGGAAGGGAGTTCCAAAGTCTTGGTGCAGCAGAACAGAATGCTCTGTCTCCCATTGTGCGGAGCCGGGTGGGGGGGACCTGAAGAAGGAAGCTGCCTGATGAATGGAGGGTACGGGCATGGTTCTGGGGAATCAAGAGTTCCTGGAGGTATGGTGGTGCCTGACCGGCCATGCATTTATAGGTGATTGTGAGAAGTTTGTATTCAAACATGAATGAAACAGGAAGCCCGTGCAGCGATTTCAGGATGGGGGTGGTGTGTTCATATTTCCTGACTGCTTTTAGGATTCTGGCTGCCCTGTTTTGGATGTACTGAAGTTTTTTTATATTTTTGTTGGGAATGCCAGAAAAGAGGGAGTTGCAGTAGTCCAGCCTTGAGGAGATAAAGGCACGGATAAGTGTTTCTGTGTCGGGAAGTGATAGAAGGGGCCGGAGTTTGGAGATGTTCCGTAGGTGGTGGAATGAAGTCTTGTATAGATCCTTTATATGGTTGTTCAAGTTTAACTGAGGGTCGAACTGTACTCCTGGGTTGGTGACTGAGGAGGAAACAGTGATGATCTGACTATCGAAAGAGAACTGGGATATTGAGGAGGAATAATAATAATGGATTGGATTTTTCTGCGCTTTTCCAGACGCTCAAAGTTCTTACATTGTGTCCATTATTCATTCACTCCTCATTTATACTTGGTGATGGTAACTACTGTCGTAGCCACAGCTGCCCTGGGGCAGACTGACAGAGGCATGGCTGCCAGTTCGCGCCTACGGCCCCTCTGACCATCACCGGGACATTCATACACATTCACACACCAGTGGAGCCACACTGGAGGCAAGGAGGGTGAAGTGTCATGCCCAAGGACACAACGACATTTGGCTGTTGGGAGCGGGAATCGAACCGCCGACCCTTCGATCATTGGATGACCTGCTCAACCACCTGAGCCACTGTCGCCCCCAATGAATGAATCTGCTGGGGGTGCCAACAAGGAGTGCCTCGGTTTTGCTGCTGTTTAGCTGTAGGAAATTGCTGTTCATCCATGCCTTTATCTCCTCAAGGCATGCAGTGAGATGGGATGGAGCTGCAGTGGAGTTTGGAGCAGTTTTAATGTAGATCTGTGTGTCATCAGCATAACAATGGAAGGACAACCCATGTTTACTGATGACACGTCCAAGGGGAAGCATTTAATTATGAAGAGAATAGGGCAGAGAACTGACCCCTGCGGGACACCACATGTCACAGGGAGCAGTCTGGACTTGTATCCTCCCACGAGCACATATTCAGTTCTGTCAGTCAGATATGATCGGAACCACTGCAGCACATCTGCTGATAGTCCTACAGTGTCTTTGAGGCGATGCAGAAGGACGGCGTGGTCCACTGTATAAAAAGCTGCTGTTAGGTCCAGAAGAACAAGCAGAGATGGTGATCCTGAATCAGCTGCCATCAGCAGATCATTCATCATCCTAATCAGAGCAGTTTCCGTGCTATGGGCTGATCGAAAACCGGACTGGAACTATCTTCTCCAGTACCTTTGACAGAAAAGGGAGGTTGGAAATAGGCCTGTAATTGGCAAGCACTGCAGCGTCCAGTGAGGGTTTCTTTAGAGCAGGACGGATGACAGCAGTTTTTAAGGAGGGTGGGATGTAGCCAGTTTCTATTGAGATATTTACAAGCTCAGTGTGGGCTCACAGTGGGCAAAACAGACTTGACAAGAGCTGTCGGGAGGGGATCCAAGGTGCAAGTGGATGAATACATTCTTCGCAGAGTTATGGGTTTTTGAAACCACAGTGAAAGACAGGAAGGGTGGGGAGCTTTCAAACAATGAGTCTGAAACAGAAAAACACAGGGAGGCAGGGTCCAGCATGGAGGGGGGTGGGAAAGAGGGACAGTACATGAATCACTGCACCAAACAGAGGGAACTAAATGATGAATAATGATCAAGAATAGAGGAGAGAAGGAGGGTAGAAGTAGATGAGAAAAGAGGACAGAACCCCAGTGCACCACAGTTACCCCAGCTTCAACTTCTATCAGCCTATTGACAACTTTATTGTTATTGTTATAAAGTGTAATTTAAACACATTAACATGAAGTTAAATAATCTCTGAATACTAACTAGTCTGACAATAATCCTGTCCACAGAGGAATGTTTTCAGTCTAACTTTGAATGTAGAAACTGAATCTGCCTCTCTTCCATGAGCTGGGAGTTTATTCCATAAAACAGGGGCTTGGTGGCTAAACGCTCTACCTCCAACTGTACTTTGACTAATTCTAGGAACCACAAGCAGTCCTGCATTTAGTGAGTGAAGTGTTCTGATTGGATGGTAAGGGACTATGAGGTCATTAATGTAGGACGGGGCCATTCCATGTAAGGCCTTATAGGTTAACAGGAGGATCTGGAACTGGATTCTAGAATCAACTGGGATCCAGTGAAGGTAAACTAACACAGGAGTGATGTGATCTCTTCTGCTAGTTCCTGCTAACAATCTAGCTGCTGCGTTCTGAACAAGCTGGAGACTTCTTCAGGAACTCTTAGGACACGCTGCTAACAAGGAGTTACAGTAATCCAGCCTCGACGTAACAAATGCATGGATGAGTTTTTCAGCATCACTCTTAGAAAGTATATTTCTGATCTTAGCAATGTTCCGCAGGTGTTAGGATGAAGAACCCACCAAAGTCCTCTTGCAACCAAGTATAAAAGAAAATGAACACTGGCAATAGAAAAAATAAGCGGTTTTCATTTAAACTGTTTTCTTGTTGGGACAGTGAGAGTTGACAACATTCAATTTCTTGGTTCAGTGTAGATTATGTGAAACCTTAATTGTCCTTGTGGCAAGGTGGGGAATTAGAACTCCAGAAACCACGCGAAAAAAGAAACAGAACAATCTTGATAACAGTTAAAATGGAAAAATGTTGCACACATCTCTGGAACTGTGCTCAACGATATATCACAGACTAGCAGCCAATCTCTTCATGTTTTTTCTCATCTTTTCTCCTGTGATTATTTCTCGTCCTGTTGCAGGACCAGGGACAGTTCCTTTCCCGTCTCTAGGAGGAGCAGTCTGCCACGGACACCGGCAACAGTGAGGACGCTTGCTTGTATCATTCAATGCAAAACCGGATTTTTGAAACTGTTATTTCCCCCTCTGCTACTGTCACCAGAAAGTATCTGGCTGCCTCTTTGTTCTTTAAATATTTATGTAAAAAAACACAGCTTCAGGGAAAAACAGATTTCAAACTATCAACCACAGTTTACGAGAAAAAAAAATCAGAATTGGGTACATTTTATGTGCACATTTTTGGCTGACCGTAAATTGAGATCAAAATCAAATGAGTCACTTTTTCACCGTAATATATTTTGATTGCACAAAACGTATGCTGAAAAGATTTAAACAAAACATAAAGACCTCCTTTTCACTATTTCTTTTTTTATTTGTATTTTTAGAAAACTACTTTTTGCTTTATAGCATTTCTTAATCAAATCACCCTTTAAAATGAAAAGTTTAACAATGGAAGGTTTTTGTTCAATACATTCAAAATGCTGTTATAATTTAGCATCTTGAAAACAAAATATAGTGATAAACTATAATCAATGTAAGTGTCAAATAAATGTAGCCAAAGGGTGATAGCATTACTGTAGGAAAACAGATAAATCTGTTTTAAAACTTAATTGAAAACTTCTAGCAAATGTTATTCTGCCTTTTCCCTTTGTTTCTGTCCTGTCTCCCTCTTGTGTCTCTCTGTTTGTACAGGAGCTTGATCTCAGTGTGTGTTTCCAATCAGGGGGGTATTCCAAGAAGCATGTTTAAACTAGCCTGACTTTAACCCTGAACTCTGGCTGAAATCCTCCTGAACTTGCTTACTCTGGGTATGTCGGTTCCAGAAGACCGGATATGAGTTAGTGTAATTACGCTCCACTTGGTAACCCTGGGTTAATGGCACGTGCACGTCATGTACATAAAGACATTCTCAATGGATCGCCGATTTCTGGAGTCACCATGGAAACGCAGTGGGGCAAAAAAGAGACGCTATACTTCAGTGAGACGGAGTCTGAGATTTCAATGACGGCGTATGAAGATTATAAGACCATCAAAAGAGTAACACGGCTGCATCATCAGCAAAAGAAAGAGTTTCTGCTTGTAGAAAAAGAACAGACAAAGTAAACGCACGAGTTCCTATCTCATTTCTATTTACATTGTGACGCATAAATATGTATATATCTATCTATCTATCTATCTATCTATCTATCTAGATAGATAGATAGATAGATAGATAGATAGATAGATAGATAGATAGATAGATAGATAGATAGATAGATAGATAGATAGATAGATAGATAGATAGATATCTAACCCTAACCAAACTCAATATCTTTATACAACTCAAATGTACATAATTATCTAACTAAATGTCATATTACTCCAATTCAATTAAATGTTTTTCCATCTTCGTTTATTGTAATTCTTGAACTGCCGTTCTCATTTTTATTACTAGAAAATGAATGAAACAAAATGGATTCGCAACATAAAAAATTATGTCTTTTCTCATTTTTCCAACATTGACAATAGTGAAATAGGCACTAGTGTTGCTATATAAACTCATCATCCTCTCCCTCCCTCTCACTCATGGTGTAGAAAGAATTAAACATAGTGGGACAAAATAACTAGACAAAACACAGTAAAACAGCTCAACAACTAAACACATTTGGTCAAAAACCCACACTTAAACCCAAATCCGTCCAGACAGGCAAAGGGAATTGTATCCCAGAATCCCTTGCGGTGCCAATCTAACAGCAGCACCAAAGTTACACCTACTTAATTGAATTAATTTGAATGAAAGTAAAATAACTGTCTGATAACTACATGTTATTTTAAGATGACATAACTAAAACAATGATTTATATTTACTGAAGCTGATAATGAAGTTAGATCAATTTAAAAAAGTTTCTCTTTAAACATCCATATATGGTCTTATCAGCCTCTCACGGTGGAAAAAGTATTATCTGAGCTTCTTCATCCACTAAATCATCTTCAAATGGACACGCCATGCTGCTGCACCTCTCTGAAAACAAACTAACCTTCAACTAAACCTGCTCCAGACCAGGTTATGTTCAGAGCATGAGTTGCTATGGCAACTGGACCTACCCTGAAACATACCTCCATTTCTGGAACTGAAAGCTGAGGTTATCCACTTCCTTAGCCTCAAACTTACCGTGGGAGCTAGCAGAACCTGCTTTCTGGAACACCCCCCTGATCTGCCTCAACAAGCCACACCTCCCACACACCTGCCTGCAACCACTTCGATCACCATCAGCAGTATAAAAGCCTGTTCATTCACTCACCCACTACCATGTTGTCAGTTATCCACGGTGCTCACTTTGGACTCATGCAGACGCCTGTCACCTGCCTTCTGCGCCAGATATTTGATTAAACTGCATTAAATTCTGGAACCTGTTTTCCCCCCTTCTGCCTGATTCTTTCATGGACTTTCTGGACTTGATTACATGCAACACAAAATAATTGCATAAAAAACCCTTTTTGAGGAGATTCTTTTGTTGGCTCATTTGGCATCAGGCGTGTTCTAACGTGAAAGGCTGGTTTTGCTCAGCTGCAGACTGATGATGCATAGTGAGAGGAAAAATAAATACAAATATACAAAGTGACATCAGTTTTAAAAGTGTCACATGGTTACCGCTTAAAGAAGAAACCAAAGTTCTAAACAAGGTGGGATCATGCTACATACTGCTCATAAAAGAAGAGGCTTCTGTGTCTTAGAGATGAAGAGTAACAAAGATTAAAAAAATACTGGTTGCTGCCAGTAAGAATATTTCTTTATTATAAGCACACACTTCATATCATATCAGCTCTGTCACAGTATTGAAGCAGCTTCCTCACATCAATCCAAATGCATATTCATGTTTGCAGCTAAACTAAGAACCCAGCAATCATGCCGATCCGTGCAAAGAATACACAAGTGATGATACCAGAGTGGACTTTAGAAATTCGGGCATCACTTTCATCTAAAACAATGATTGATTTAGCTCTATTCTGTTAGAAAGGTAGCCCACAGTGGTTTAGTAAGTAATGTGAGAAGCAACTGAAGCGGGACCCAAAATTCACACGTTTCTGGTTTTAAGCCACTTCTACAAACAAGGAAGTAGCAAAAACAAGGTAGATTGAGGTGGAATTTGTCAAATAACCAGTGGAGGGCAGCATTTCACTGTCCCCAAAAAGTAAAAGAACAGCTGCTGCATGTTTCTGGCAGGAGATTCTCTATCAGTCGTTATTTTATACACACATTAGCCACAGCTAATGGTTATTGTTTTTGTTGAACTTTAAAAGATGACTACAACAAAAACAACACAGTTACTGACTTCCTGTCTCGTTTTCTCTAGTGGTCACATTCTGCAGGGACATAATGTCAACGTTTATTGAGGATAATCTGTAAGATAATGATTACTTTCCATCTCTTTTCAAGCTTTGGTTGTTTTAACACTTTCCCACATGACCAATCTTTATTGGTTGTCACACAGAAAATAACATGATGATTGACAGCACAGTTTCTAAATCCTGGAGAGTACAGAGCAGAAGCGGTAAAGCTGTTGGGGAGTAGAAGATAGCAATAGTCAGTGAGGATGAAGAGAGGAAGACTTTGAGGAGGATGAGAAGTGGAAAGCGGGATACCTGTGAACGGTGAAGGTATGGAAGTGGCAGTAAAGCTTCTGACTGGGCTGTCCAAGATGTCTAACAAGATCTTGGTCAGTGAGAGGATGTCAACGTAATGGAAAAGATTACCAATGCCCATTTGTAAGAAGCAAGGCAGACATGCAGAGTTGTGGAAACTACAAAGATGAACTTTTATTTTATGATATGAAGGTAGTTAATGTGAAGACGGATGCAGAGTAAGGTCAGGTTGAGGTGGATCATTCGATTTACATCATAAATTGTGATTGATGATATGATTCATAGTTGATATTGGTTCATTTTGGACGATCCGATTCACTGATCTAGAGTGGATCCAGGACATCTTTAGCCAAAACGTCAACCAGTGTGACTCAGAGAGAAATACCTGCTACTGAACAGTGCAGGGGAAGTTTTCCACATTCCTTGTTTTTCTTGTAAGATAATCAAGTGTTAATTAAATCTGTGTACAAACAAGTGAACAGGAATAAATGGCAAATCCATTCACATTTTAGTTTCACCAAGTTCCAAGTGATGGCACTTGGTCATCTTTACATTATAGTAAAATAAACCCACAGTGCCTCCATCCAAATGGTATTTGCTAGTATCCATTACAGTCTTTTTTTAACGATTTTTTAATGGAATTTGTCAATACGATTAACAACGGGCCTCCCAAAGATCGATCTGGTTGATTCAATTAATCGTCACACCTCTAGTTCTTATTCATGTTACTATCTACTCGTGTAGACAGGCAGGGACCACACCTCCAGCCTTTGGATGACTCAAAAAAGTCGTAGACTAACCAGGAGAAAACACCGAAGTTGTCCGTTTATCGGAGCCTAGCTTGACGATGAAATACGCGAAAGCTTTTGTGAAGCTTTATTTCCGGATAACAGATTTAAAAAACAGAGATTCTGAACCTTTCGATGACTTAAAATGAGTCATTTTCCGTGTCGCAGTCTGTCCGGGGTTCAGTGTCGGTACAGCGGAGTTTAATGCGTAAAATAAGGAGCTCAGAGACACGTTTGGGTGTAGAGGACAGCTGCAGCCTTTATTCTCCTTTTCATTCACATAACCTGAAGTTCATCTGTCACCTGACGTCATGAACCTGTCATCAGAACACCAATGCGGAAGTAAACAGTTTTACATACGCCCCCTCCTGCAGATGAAATGTCCCGTTTCAGCAAAAACAATAAAGAGGAATGAAAATACTGTAAATAATTTTTACTGTAGAAAATTAAAGATATTGGTATTATAGTCTGATTCAGGCTGTCTCATTCTTAGTCAAAGTATAACATTGAAAGTATCCAAAATGCCACATTTGGAGTCTCAAAGCAGTTTTAGATCTTATTGTCTCTGCCTATTTTCTCTAATAACCTTCTCTCGATCATATTTTATCGGCATTGTTTAGACACTTGTTATTTAGAAGAAACCACTCATCAGTACTCGTCAAGCTTCATTCAAAAAATCTTGGTCATTCAACAAGGTGCGGCTTGGGACACAATTAGGAGCATTTAAATGACCTCAGTTCATTGCTTCACCAGTTGGGTATAGCCAAGTTGGTGGGAACATATCAAATTGCGAACATATCACGTTACTTACTACGAAATCATGAAGAAAGGGTAAGTGCTGTTGTCATGAAGTTTTATTTATTTGCCTCAATCACAATTTCATTTTTATGAGTAATACCAATACACACACACACACACACACACGTATATAATGAGGTTCTTAATTGTGTGCAATTTGTTGCACAGTGTGACAGACTTAAGAAGTCTAATGTGTGTATGTTTTCCATAAAAACACTTTGATCTATAAGGATTATTATTGTGGTTTGAGGCCCCTGTTACAGTCATAACCTAATTTATGTGTTTCTCAATAGTGAGACAACAATTGTTAATTTACTTTATTGTGCTTACAGGTTTTGTACGTTTTCCTCATTTAGAAGGGTTTGTATAACCTCAATGTTTCACTATTTGGAGCAGTACAACATAGTTGGCTGTTTGTTTTATTGGTCATATTATGCATAATGTAATTTACACTGTGCCTTACTTTATGAACAAAGCATGCAATATATTGACGTCTTGTTTTCACATAAAAGGCACGGCAAACTTCTAAAGGCGTGGAAGAAATTGCAGGAGCTGTGGCTAAATTCACAGAACCTGGAGCCAGTGTCACTGACTACAGTGTTCACACTGAAGCAGGGTTCTGGGAAAATGTTAGCAAGGAGTTGCAAGTGCCCAACACCTTTAAGAACAGGATGAAAATGGCTAGAATTGCTACTAGTTATGCAAAGGTAATTGTACAACATCAAAATGTATGATATTCGTAATAGTTTGACATTAACTTGTATTCATCATCTATACTTGTCCACTCGTTTATAGGAACATTCAATGGTCACAAATGTCTTGGTGGGGAGCATTAATGAAACAGAGAAGACCCCCTCAGAGGATGCCACACGCATCACGGTAAAATATGTGGTTGACTGTGGTTTTCTATTATCCATTGGTATGTCTACCTAGTGTACACTCATCAATAGATAATGGCCTAGGCAGACCTAGTGTTGACCTATGAGTTGCCATTCAAACTTTACCTTCACATTGCTAAATCGGTTATCAATGTCATCAATGTGAAACACTGATTAACCAAATGATTGCAGGCCACTGATGCGACTCCACAGTCAGGACTTAACCCGGCTGAGGGCTGTATTACTGAATCCAAATCCTCACCCCGTGGTGACGAGGTAATGTCATACAATTTAATGTTTCTAAGTCTGTGACACTGTCTATAAAAATGTGCATCTGTAGAGTTTTGTTAGAAATTGTTCACCATTTAAATAACAAGTTGTGGCGCGCATGTTGGCAGGGTAGTTGTTGCTACAAAAATAAAATTGGCAATTCAATGTTGTCATATAATGAGTATCACAAATAATCAGTTTGATAACAAACACCTCTGTTATAGAGTCTGGATGGGAATGGGAACACCTCGGATTTCTCTGCACCCAGCACTATTGACCTGGACACCTTTCAGTACCCCTTGCCAGCACAACCATGCTTTTTTGTCATCAGTAAAAGTGACTGGCAACAGTTGAGACGCATGCAGTCAGGCAGGCGCTTCCATGGACTGCAGTGGACCAATGTTATAGCCAAAGGTCTCAAATCAGTTAATCCATACTGCAGTTTTGGGTTCAAACACCACTGTGTGAAAACCCTCCTTTCAACGACAAAGGCACCTCTTTTCCGTTGTTTGGCCTATTGTCGTTTTGAGGCTTGCCCTGTTAAGGCTGCTGTGACAGTCACTGATGAGAGCAGCTTGAAAGCCGTGGTGGTGTTTTCAGGGGGTAATGTGTGCCACAACACCCTGGAGACAAAAAGCAGGCCAGTCCGTGCTGATTCCAGAAAGACAACCGCAAGCATACTGCAAACAAAGCACCCCCGGAGCGTATACTTGGAGTCTATGCTCAGTTTGCCACCACCTGTAGTACAATCAGGATGTAGGGATGATGCAGTGAGCACAGGTGTGTTGAAGAATATATCATGGACTGAGCGACAGAAGGAAAGACCCCATTCTAATGAAGTGACAAGTCTCCAGACAATTATTGATAACCTGAAAGGTACTTATACAGAGGTCCTGCAGAAAGTGATGCTGCATCCCAAGGGAATAATGTTGTGGTCCAAGAAAACGCTCTCTGTGTTTTACAAAAGATGCAAAGAGGATATAGTTTACTTGGACGCAACAGGCAGCATCGTTAAGAAAAAAAGCAAGCAAAGTCCACCCTACTATGTGTACGGGCTGGTGGTGAGAAACCCATCCAAAGGTTCATCCCCACTGCCAGTAGCCACATATGTTACATGTGACCACACCACCGCATCGGTCACATATTTTCTGCAGGCCTTTCAGACTGACCTGGTGAGACTCTATGGACATGGGGCAAACAAGAGACCTGTCATGATTATCTGTGATGGTTCCCTTGTCCTACTCCATTCCATCTCTATTACCTTTTGCCACACTGCGCTAGAGGATCTGTTGACTAAATATTATCAGCTGATCACTGGTCAATATTCCAAAGAACAATTTGACCTGCCAATTCTCCATCGATGTTTAAGTCACATCATGAGGAATGCCAAGGACCTGTGCAAAAAGCAGTAAGTGCATCATATGGTATGTATACAAATTATAAATGTCTGTTAATGGTGATGTCAATTTATCCATCCATTTCTTTTCAGGATTCCTGCTCACTACAAGCTTGGGATGCACATCTTTGGCTTATTGGCATGTTCATCCACTTTAGAACAGATGGACCAGGTTCTTCTCAGTGCTACTGCTCTGTTCAACAGTCCCTGTTCTGGACCGAATGTTGAAAAGAACTATGAGAACCTCATAGGACTGATGCAAGAAATTGGCACAATCGATCTTGACAAAACCATCACTCCAGAAAACTACAAGGTAAATATGTGGAGGACCAAATACTAAGTGAAGTGTTGCCCACGAAGGTATTAAACATCCATCTGAAAATTATCCCAAACGAGAAGTTAATCCATGACCTCTGTCAAAAGATGGCAGGGTTGAGATCTTTAACAGCATTTGTCTGTGGTCCTGATTACAAAGTTATGGATAAATAACATGAATTTTAAAAGAATCTGTTATGGATTGATTGGGAGGAAATGATAAGGGAACGTGAATGTCGGAACAAACCAAATGACATTGTATCTTGGGAACCATCTAAATCACTTTGAGTCCAGTAATTATTCATATTTCCTAGAGAAATCCCTAAAGTTGGGAGAGATTTAAACCACTAGGTGGTGCTAAAATGATGTAAACACAGGAGTGCAAGACTGCTGGTCTTTAGAAGCGGTCTTGCACTGACTTTAACCTATTTGGCAGGAACTATTGTGGGAGGTGGAAGGTAAATAATGGTTTCCC
The DNA here is from genome assembly GCA_023969325.1 of Oryzias curvinotus. Taxonomy (NCBI): domain Eukaryota; kingdom Metazoa; phylum Chordata; class Actinopteri; order Beloniformes; family Adrianichthyidae; genus Oryzias; species Oryzias curvinotus. Next base: position 40,202,902 of record CM043718.1, read on the forward strand.
ACATTATTTTCCAGATGTGCTGTCATTAATTAATACTATTATGATTATAATTTTCAGCATGCTGTGGGAAGTGCTCCACTGAAGGCTCATTTCCAAGAAGTTATTCAGAGAGCACCTTTGGACCATTGTGGGGTATGCAATATTTACTACGCCCCAGGATTCATTCCCAGTTTGGAGAAGTATTTTCTCCCACATGCTACACTCTGGTCTGGATTAATGTTAGGTTTGTATCTACTTGATGTTATGTATAACTTGACTGTATAATTTTGCCCCTGTCATATCCTATGTCATGCATTTATTATCTTTAGGAGATTTGGGGCGCCACGGTACCGGTCCAGCTTACACGAATCTCAGTAAGCGTTATAAAGAAGTCAGCCAGTCCAGGAAACAGGTAATATCCTAATCAAATTGGAAGCATTTCTTTGCATCTACATGGAATGCTCTGACTGGCTGCATAGAAGAATCTTAATTCCAACAAGAGACATATTTTGTAGAACTTCACAGTAGCAAACAGGACACAAGGAATCATGGAGAAAAGCCAGTGGGACCTAAAGCAAATTAGATTCCAACGGAAATCTGTGAGCCGACTAGATGACTTTGTGACTGTTTACCAAAAGATGCATGACGCCCTGCTCCTGGAATATGCAGACACCGAGCTATCCAGAAAGAGAGTAAGATTAGACTCGGAATTAGCACATTACATGGTTGTCCAAACCCAATATTAACTCATTGCAACTTAAGTCCCATAGAGTGGAGGTTGAAAGGTGGAAGAAAGGCAGAGTGGGGCGCAAAGGTGTCTATGTCTCACCATTGGCAACAACTTTGCCATTCAAGAAGCCAGAACCTGAGGTGCTGTGTAACAGTCTTGTGACTGGAACTATCAAAATTCATATTGTAGTTTTTTCCTGCGAATGTCCTTCACTCGAAAATGTAGTTCCCTCCATCAAACGCTTGTATTTACGCTAGTATTTGTGTTTGTGACCCCTTTAGAACCGTACATTGACACAGAAGAAAGCACAGGTTTGTACCAGTCTTTTACCACACATTGTGTTGTGTCAATGAATTCATTTTATGTTTGGTTTTTAATACCTGCAACACACAGTAGAAAAATTGTTGACATTACATCATTATAGAAGTTACTTTATTATTATAGCATACTTGTAACCAATATTCAGTTGTTGCAATTGAAGCACTGTTTCAATATTGGAATGTATTATACAGACAAATGAAAAGCCCATGTGTCATGCAAGTGGCTTCAATGTTGAAGTAGAGATGTTCTTTGAGGTTCACACCTCTGAAAGTGAAACCAGTTCCATTGAGGGATATCACAATGGTTAGTGGCTGCTAAAAGCAATACTGCTCTACTTATGCACTCCACAACAGGAACAGCCAACAGCTGCACCCACATCTGGAGAAATACAGAGGGGAGAAGGACATGCAACCATCTCTGCAACAGCAGAGTCCGAGGTGAGATTATGCACAGTAATCGGCACAGTAAATCCCATGCCCTTGCATGTCTTACATTGATACTGAAAGTAATTGCAAAGTATACTTAATGTCAGATCATCTACATGTTTACCAAAATATGTTTGTTTTAGCTTACTACATTGTGGAGGAGACAAGAGACGGAAGTGGTTGTCTCTGTCATTCCCTCTCAGATTAGAGGGAACAACTTCATTATCCACCACAGTGAACTTTGTTCCCTTGTACCTCATCAGTGGCTCACAGGAGAGGTTTGTAGCAATAACTAATCAAATCATGAAGTGACATTGGATACTAGCACAATACTGATCTTATGAGCCTCAGAAACCGGAGGTCCCAATGTATATCGTTGGATGGCCATACAAATGGACAAAGAATAGTGGGGGGGTGGGGGCGTATATAAATGTTAGTTGAGGACATCACCTTGATATAATCCAATGCTGAATGGCATGGTTTCTCTATGCATGTTTAGATCATCGAGTGCCTCTTGCATCTTACTGCCAATCAACATCATTTGTCAGACACAATCTACATCATGAACCACTACACGGCTGGAGTGATTGTGCATGACAAGAGAGATTTGTTCCGGAGGCAGAGCTTGGCAAAAGTAAATACCATTTCAGTTCTATGTGATATTGTGAATGAAAGAAGCTGCAGCATGTATGTTAAGACGTTTTGGTCAAAGCATAACATGCATGCAGTGGTATTGTGGTGTAAAATAAATGCTTATTTCCACTGTTTTTCCTTTTCAATCTGAAACAGATAAATTTTGAGAACTACAAAGCCATTGTCTCCTGTGTCAACTACAACAATACACACTGGAAGTTTCTGGTGAGTGACTTATTAGCCCAAATGTGAAATATTATACAAAGCATTTATTTCATGACATTATTTTGGTTGTAGTACATTAATGCAGCTGAAAGTTCAGTCTACTTGCTTGATCCTGTGCAATCTACGACAGAGCTGGCAGAGTCTGATCATGCAGCAAAGAAATTCCGGTAATCCCACATCAACACCAATAATCTTTCCACATACAATTCTATGAGTCCACTTTCACCACTTGTCAGACTAGTATGCCTGTAAACTCATACATACTTTTGTAAATTATTTGACAAAATATTTGTGTGAAAGATGGTAGACTTTATTTTTTATGTAATGTATTACAGGGAGTATCTTAACATGAGGAGGACCTGCCACAACAGGACAGACTGGGTGGACATAAAATTTAGGGGGAGAACCATGACACACCCATGTCAGCAGGATGGAAACAGTTGTGGTGTAATTACCATCATGGTAGCACAAGACTAATGTGTTATGGACATGTTCCTCACCTGTATTACTCCACAGTGAGACTTAGGTCCTTCTGCTGATATCATGTACTGTTTTGTTCAGATGGCACGTTCGATAATGCAAAAATTCCCAGACCCGCCAAATATTGTGTTCCAAACAACAGTGGTGGAGATGGCACAGGAACGAAAAAAACTGGCTCTTGCACTACTTCAGGCTTCAGGTGCATGCATTAACTCTCCATCTTGGCCCACTGGACTCTCAGTGATGATTGACGTCCCTTTTCCATTTCAGTGTTCGACAGACTAACGACTGTGCTATGTGTGCCACAACATTAAGTACTGGACCTTCCCACACTGACTGGGTAAGCGTGCAATATTGGAGGTAGTTCAGGAGGATGGTGTTGGAACATCTAATGGCCTTCAGGAGATGTCTGTTAGTTTTTGTTTCTTTTTTCATTTTATCAAATGTTGTGATCAGTGTATTGAAGCCATTGAACTACAACTTATGAAACCTGGTGGTGAGTGACGCTGTGCTGTAACCCTTCAGTAAAATCATTATACAGCACCATGTCTTTAGCAAGGACTTCTGATGTCACAATAGTGCAGTGCCGTCTGAACAATATTCATTCTCTAAGTTAGGCATTTGTGTTTCTGACTTGCAGATACAATGTGACGAATGCAGCCGGTGGTTCCATGTCCAGTGTGTGCCAATGGATACAGCAGAGTATGAAGATGCAAAGGCCAAGGAGTGGAAATGCTGTTTGTGCGCACAGGACATGGAAACGTCCTCCCTTTAACCCATCCTGTCAGTGTAGTCTCATTTACAAAATTATTGCTATTTTAATCTCTGAAAGTAAAAGAATGTCAGTGATGTTTTTTTTCTGTTTTTTATATGCCTAACACTTCATATGACAATACCTATTTGAAAATTACTGCTTTCACTTAGTCACTCTGTATTTTTGTTTCCCAGACAGGTGTTCCTGATCTGCGGTTACTTTTCACATATTCTCTGCTCTCAACCAGCCAAGGCAGATGACTGTCCATTGTTAGCCAGGTTCTGCCAGAGGTTTATTCCTGTTGAGTTAGTAGTTCTGTTGCTTTGTTACGTTGTTTTGTTTTCTTTCTTTGTTCTTTATTTTTCAAGTCCCCCCTCATATGTAAATCTAAAGGCAAGGCATCCCCGGTAAGTATGTATTTATGCACGGTACTGGTGCGCACGCAATCCCGCACACACTCATCAACAAACTGAAAAAACCACACGTAGGTTCACATAGAACGCACGCAACATGCAGCTCACAGCCAGGAAACATTCATGCACACAACGCATAGCGCTTTTCTGCGCAGGTAGCTCACGCACACGAGCTGGCACACACGCGTTATTTAGTCTTGCACTCCCCCAGTCAGAGTAGTTATGACCAGGCTTAACATTGTTAGTTTGAATGTGCGTGAACTTGGCTCTGGGCCAAAGACGCTGAAAGAGTTAAACCACCTGGATGATCTAAAAGCAGTAATGCCTTTACTGGTAATCAGTTGATCATCACATCATTTCTAGATCACATCATTTTCCTCAAAACTTGCTGTGATATTAGTGAAGACCCTTACCTACAATAATCCAGTGAAAGTTTTGCGTAATCTTAGACAGAAGCCACTTTAGAGAAAAATGACATGACAGGACCAGATGTGCTCTTTTTACGTGGAGAATCTTTATTTCTGTTTCATTCCATTCCATGCCATGCTCAACAACACACAAAACACTCTTGTTAGTGTTCAGACTCACTTTTAGAATCTGTCTGATTGCATACATTTCAAACAAACACATTATTCTTGGTTGTTCATTATAGAATGGTCAGACATGCAATATAAACGAACAAATCTGTACATCAAATGACAATATAGAGCTGCAATATCTCTCATTGATTTCTGAGCACAGTACATGTTATTTGATAATGAGTAACTGTGACATGGGCGATATTAGCGCTTTATACCGTCTTGCTGGGTATGTGAACCGTAAACTATGATGTAAACGCGCATGCAAAAAGTCGGTGACGGCTAGCGAGACCGCACTTCCACAGATGACGGCTCACTTGACCGCGGTGGCTGCAGAGATCCTGCACCACCCATCAATAAATACAACTTTAATAAATTATAAATCAAACAAATGAGCTTCCAGACATTTGGAACGTTATCAATAAACATTCATCTCGCCTGTTTAACTAAGTTTAGTGGGTCTGCTCTGCTGCTGCGCGGCGTTCACCTGCTGCTCTGATGCTCACTTCCACATCATAAATTTACGACTTAAAATCTTGTAAATTTACGAGTTTTTTTCTCATAGATTTACGAGTTTTTATCTCCTAAAATTACGACTTTATATCTCCTAAATTTACGAGATAAAATCTCGTAATCTTTTTTTTGTTTTTTTTTTTTTTTTTTGGTGGCCCTAATACTCTGACGTAGAAACCAACACAATATGAGCATTAAATATTTATTTAATTTCACATCCTACCTGCTAAGACCAGTCAAACATCCTATTGAACGCTGATTTCACCGATAGAACGCGTTTGGTAAAACAAACGTGCTTTTATTTTGAAGGTGGGGCGAACCTCCCATGACGTCACGGGACGATACCATAAACCTGTTCGAAAGGCTAAAATGTTTTCAAGTTGCTGATGCTCATGTTCAAGGTGCTGCTCCTAATCCTTTGTGTGGACGAACAGCTGCTGTGACAAACACCCACGGTGTCCATTTGAGCGGCTCCATGGCTCCGTTAACCGCCGTTGTTCTCCTCCTCGCTGCTCTGCGCGGCTGCGGTGAGTTCGTCCACATATCATGCCGCGTGACTTTTGTAAGCTAGTTTAACGAGGCTTTTCCTTCGGTGTGGGATAAACCTCCGAGGAAAGAATGAAAATGTCTTTGCACAGACGGCAGCCTGCGCTTTGCCTCCTACTATGGAGACCACATGGTGCTACAGAAGGCCCCGCAGAGAGCCGTGCTGTGGGGATACGCTCCTGCGGGGGCCACGGTCACCGTCTCCCTGTCCGGTCCATTCAAACAGAAACGCGCGTGCACCTCAGCGACTCAAGGTACAACACGTGACTCCCATCCTGTTTACTGTTTCTATCTCGTGTCTTGTTTTCTTCTTCTATAAGAGCAAGAAGAACTTGTATCGTCATGACTATGACTTTGGTTTCGTTTTGGACCAGGATGTCTCGTTTTTATTCATTTATTTAAATAAAAAGTGTGTTTTTATCCTACAATTTTACTCAAAAGTTCACTCCTGTATTATTTCTAAATTGGTTGTTAAATGTCTGATCAGAGGAACCATCACAGGAAAAGCTGGACAAAATGACCGTAAATATGACACATTCCCGGGTTAAAGATCCTTTACCAAAGAACATATCATGTCTAGCGGCCTTCTCTTATGTTGGAGGACACATGTAAAGAAAAGTAAGCTTAAAATAGCATTTTTGAGTTTCTTTTTTCAAGTCTTTGTGAATCAGGAGCAGACGAAAAAAAGGGTGTTTGGAAAATCTGTGAAATCTCCAATCAGCAGGCCACAGACAGACTCGCTGCTGGGCTCCAGTCTGATGGATCCACTTGCAGTCAAACGGATCCGTGGACTAGAGGTAAGATCGGGCCTAAAAAATCCGGCCCGACCCGACACAGGCCCGCTGGCATTAAAGCCGAACTCGGACCGAACCCGACCAATTAACTTGATTTGCAGGACCGAGCCCGAAGCAAATCCGAAATTTCAATGTATCCCATAGGATTTTTGGCAGAAAAAAATCGCCAGATTTCTTAAAGGTAAAATAATCTATATATTTTTATGATCATAAAGTTATTTTCTTTCTAACAGAGAGTGGTCGCTGCAGCCGCGCGCGTATAAGCTGCTGTTGTGGCATAGAGTTCAGCTGGAAGCGCTGAGCATAGGTTCCTCCCTACATGACAAATGCATTTGATCAATGAAATAACGCTGGAACACAGAATAAGAGGCCAGACAGAGAGAGTGACAGACAGATCTGGATGATAAGCACTCGCTTCATTACGCGGAGAAATGCTGCAGCCGCGGCGGTGCACGTTTGCCTTTTCAGTTTCCCTGTCTGAAGTTTATCCTTGACTTCCTGCTGCTCCATATCAGGGATCCCTAAACAAAATAGATGCGGGCTTGGGGAGGGAAGATTACGTTCACGACACGCTGCGGGTGGCCGGCGCCCCCCTCGTTCTGCCAGTTGCTGGACCACAGTGTATGTCAATCAACGGTGGGCTGGTGACTGGTGGAGGGGGCGGGGTCTACCTGTGTGTGTGTGTG
>CM043718.1:40212478-40382478 GCA_023969325.1 Oryzias curvinotus
AGTCCCTTTAATTTTCTTTATACACGTCCTCCATTGTCAGAAAAATGCTACAAGAAACCGGGTGTTTAAGTAGTATAAGAATCATGCTGTATTTACCTTTAAGGAATTCACTAAAGTCCCTTTGCTTCTTGAAATTCTAATGTGTATCCTGATTTTGTTAATCAGTGATGGTTCTGTCCCCCCCTCCTAAAGGTTTTCAATGCGTCAGAGGAGCTGGCCCTCTCTGCTAAGTATCCTCATGTGAGGACATTTATGGCAGCGTTGAACTCCAGCCAAACGGAGCTGATTGATTTAATCCAAGTGGAGCTGCCCTGGTCTGTGCCTTCTGCAAGTAGGAGGAGACGCTTTTCCTTTATTCTCTTCAGTTGTTAGAAACATTTAAAAGGTTTAATTAAACAGTTCTTCACTTCAAAATAGCCCCATTCACTGCAGAAACTGATTGTTTTTTTTATTTTTTAGTCTACTATTCTTTATTCATTCTTATACCATGGTCCGGGTGAATACTGAAAAAGAGATAACCACACGCCCCAAAAAGAAGTTCCGGTCAGCTAGCTTAAATGTTCTGTATCACTGCGCCGGCTTCTGTAAAACAACCTTTGGCTTCATCATTTGGACAAAAACAAGCGGTAAGAGGAGAACTTTCTCTCTGAACTGATGCTTTATTCAACCTGGAGCTGTGACGGTGTGGGACTTTGATCACCGCGGTGATGAACCAGCAGGGGGCGCGGTGTCGCGGTTAACCGCAGCCCCCCCCCCCCCCCACCCCCCCCAAAAAAAACCCACAAAGTCCCCCGGCGGCCGTGTCGGAAATAAATACAATTACAACACATTATTCTTTATTAACAAATAACAGTAGTAACCTACCTAGAATGACTGTGTGTGTGCGTGTGTGTGGGTGCGTGCGTGCGTGCGTGCGTGTGTGTGTGTGTGTGTGTGTGTGCGTGTGTGTGTGTGCGCGCGTGCGTGTGCGTGTGTGTGGAGGGGGGGGCCTGCAGCGTAGAGGGAGTGAGAGGCGAGCGCCATGAAAGAGAGAAGGAAAGTCTGAAGACAGGACTAGCAGATAAAGTAAATTATCAGCAAAGATGAATGTGTTTATTATAGTTCCAATAGCACCATATGCAGAACTTTAAAAAAACAAACAAACAAACAAAACTTTCACAAAAATACTGCAGTGATGAGGTTATCGTCACACCCCTAATTCAACCCATCGGGACAATCAGCCTTTTACAGTGGTGGACAAAATTGTTGGTACCTCAATGCTCAATGAAATGACTTGAAACGTTCAAAAGTAACAATAAATTCAAATTTATTGAAAATTAAATAATCAAAATCAGCCATTACTTTTGAGTTGTTGATTAACAGAATTATTAAAAAAAAAACTAACTAATGAAATAGGGCTGGACTAAAATGATGGGACCTCCATAAAACACTGAGAACTAATTGTCCAGGGGGTCATGATGAACTCAGGTTTGTCCTTTAATTGACACCACAGCTGTTTTCAAACCCAGAATCAGTCAGTCTGACTATTTAAAGGGAGACAAATAGTCACGTTGCTGTTTGGTGAGGCCCATCAGCTCTATGTTGGTAGACTCAAACATGAAGCATCAACCAAAAGAACACTGTCCCTACTGTGAAACATGGAGGAGGCTCAGGTCTGGTTTGGGGCTGCTTTGCTGCATCTGCCACAGGGGGTCTGGAAGTTGTTCACGGTCAAATCTCCAGATGATCAAGGCATTCTGGGTAGAAATGTGCTGCCTAGTGTCAGAAAGCTTGGTCTCAGTGGCAGGTCATGGGTCTTCCAACAGGACAACCATCCAAAACACACAGCCAGAACCCCCCCAGAATGGCTCAGAGAAAAGCGTTGGACTATTCTGAAGTGGATTCTATGAGCCCAGATCTGAATCCCATTGAACATCTGTGGAAGGAGCTGAAACATGCCATTTGGAGAAGACACCATCAAACCTGAGACAACTGGAGCAGTTTGCTCATGAGGAGGGGCCAGAATACCTGTGGACAGGTGCAGAAGGCTCACTGACAAATACAGAAACCGTTTCATTGCAGTGATTGCCTCAAAAGGTTGTGCAACTAAATATGAAGTTATGGGTCCCATCATTGTAGTCCAGCCCTATTTCATTAGTTTGTTTTATAAATAATTCTGTTAATCAACAACTCTAAAGTAATGCCTGATTTTGATGATTTAATTTTTAATACATTTTAATTTATTGTTACTTTTGAACGTTTCAGGTCATTTCAGTGAGCATTGAGGACTTTCCTTCTTTGACTGAGGGGGACCAACTATTTTGTCCACCACTGTATATCGCTTTATATCGCCGGATTGTGACTGCAGTGGTGGTGCGGCGCCATGTCACATTAGCATGACAAGGCCCTGCAGCACGTAACAAATAGTCCACTTTTCGTGAAAAAAGCGATCCAAATCGGACAAAAAACAAGAATTAAGGACTGGTTACTCTTTATTTCTTTGTAAGTGACCATGGTATAAGCGCGTCAATGGCCTTAGAAGTGTGTATTATGACTTTTTAACGCATGGCGTCGGACGGTTCAGGCTTCCACGGCGTGCGTTAAAAAGTGATGATGGACACTTTGAAGGCCACTGACCCTTACTTCATGGTTGATTCCGCCGCATTGCCCTGCAGGGATTTTGTCCGAGTTTTCCGCTGTGTGCTGGCTCTTCGGACGCTACATGTTTGAGAAGTTGAAGTACCCCATCGGGCTGGTGGAATCCTGCTGGGGGGGCACATCAGTGGAAGCCTGGTCATCGCCGAGAGCCTTGAAGCAGTGTGGACTGCAGCAAACTCAGAACAGGTCAGGAATGCCACCACATTGCAGTCTGCGTTGCGTTTTGAGAGTTACAATGTTGCTTTTGCGTGATCCCAGTACTAAGGAGAAAAGCTCTGTCCTGTGGAACGCAATGATCCACCCATTCCAGACCATGACCATTTATGGAGCCATCTGGTATCAAGGTAATAAATGTGACCTACAGCTCAGCAGAGTTCTGTTCAGGAAACCAGACCGTCACTTTTCATACTTGCAGGTGAAGCAAATGCAGACTACAATAAGAACAAGTACAACTGCTCTTTCCCCGCTATGATCGATGACTGGAGGATGGCTTTTCACAGCGGCTCAGAGGGACAGACGGCAGATGACTTCCCCTTTGGGTTTGTTCAAGTAAGTTCTGCGCTGAAAAGGTCTTATTTCTTGAAAATATGTCTGTTAAGGAAGGCAGTGAAAGTGAAGCAGACTGCCTTGTGTCTGTTCTACACACGACGGACGTGATTTGTGTAAGTGCAGCTGTGCACATACAACAAAGGCGCCACAGACGACGGCTTCCCGGACATCCGCTGGCACCAAACCGCAGACGTGGGCTTCGTTCCGAACTACAGGATGAAGAAAACCTTCATGGCTGTGACTCTTGATTTGCCGGATGAGGCGTCGCCCTACGGCACGTAAGGACACCCGATCCAGCCAATTACAGTCGTCAGAATTCTAGATGAACTATATACCAGTAAAACTCAGTTCATTAGCTGTGAATTTTTACAAAAATGATAGAACATGTGAGTTTGTCTCACCGCCTGGGTTTACTCAGACTGTATGGCAAACATACAGTCTTCCCTCACTATACCGCCATTCACCGTTTGGTGCTCTGCGTCCTGATTGGCTGTAGACCTTGTCAATCAATCTCTAGTCCTGTGTCCCCTGTACTGAACGTGTCCAGCTCCTCACATGTTTGTAAAACCTTTGATGGGGATCAGATCTCTGTCTGCATCCCATAATACTGGACTTATTTTTCTATGAAGGTTTGAACTGAACAAGAGACTAAAGTGTGAACTCGTCCTTTTCTGAGACCATTGTCTAAAGCAGTGGTTCCCAAACTGGGGGGCGCGGAGGTATTGCAGGGGGGGCGCGGTGGAGTTTAGAAACAAAGGATTTGTATGTTTGTGTCAGTGTGGGGGGGCTCGAAAATATTCTAATCTTCAGAAAGGGGGGCCCTGCAGAAAAAGTTTAGGAACCACTGGTCTAAAGTGTGTAGTGGAGGGGGGGGGTGATAGTCTTGAAACATCAGTGATTCTATTTTGCAGGTTTCACCAATTACTGGTTATTTATAGAACTTACCTCCCTTGTGATGGATTAGGGAACACTGTCCATGCTTTTATTTTGAAAACACAACATTTCCACTATGTGTTAGCTACTTCCTAATGCTGTGTCAGCTTTTGTAATCCGTTCCTTTTGACTCTGTTTTAACATTTTGCTTTAGCCAGGGTTTGGGGAAATGATTAAACTTCCCATAGTTCCTTGCGGCAGCGTTTTTGTTTTTAACTTTGGTTCCCTGCACGGCTTTAAACGTTACAAAAAACATGTTTAATTGATTCAAAACCATAAACTGTTGAAGATCAGACATTGCTTGTGAATTGTTTTTTTTTTAAAGCAAACGTTTTGAGCTGAAAGGGACTGATGGTCTTTAAAAAAAAAATAAAACTTAAAACAAATTAGAAAAGAAAGGAGGTCTGTGGCTTATTAGAATAGAATACCACACTTTTTGAAGAAAACCAATCCCACAATTCTTTGTGGTCAGCAGCACTAAAAGAGAAGGTGAAGGCCAGAGTGTTTTGCAATCCACCAGCGTTCTGAGGAACACAGAACATCAGCTGAGTGACAGCAGAACTCAAACTGATGCAATTCCAACAGTAGTTGTAGCTGTTTCTGGCGCTGTAACACGTCCTTCCTGTTCTCCAGGTGTGCGCGGTGTCATGTCTGCGTCTGTCATTTTGCTGTCCATGTTTGAACATGTGCAGGTTGTTTTGGAGTCCAACTTTCTACTATTGTGTCATTTAAAAAAAGAAATTCTTTCTGAAAAAGTTCAGGTCTCTTTCTAGCTTCCTTTCATTTCTCCTCCGTTTGCCCGCGGGGGCGTGAAGATTTCTTTGTGAGAGTGTCACCCCCCAGAATAGAAACACTGAATTTGTAAACCATCTGCTTAAAATGATTGAATCTGCAACTTTTCCTATTAAGTGTTCATTTAAAATCTGCGAGATCTCATTGCTTAGTGACCTATTTCATGAAAACTGGCTGAATAGGTACAACTCCTAAAAAAAAAGAAGTTTATGAATGTGACGAATTAGTTTAACCGTGAAACTGTATCTAATCGTTAGGACAGTAGATTATTAGTTCTTTGCATCCTCTATAAGAAAACCCTAATATCCATCCATCCATCCATCCGTCTTCTAAACCTGTTTTGTCCCTGGTGGGGTCACGGGGTCACTCGTGGACGGAGGACATCCTGGACCAGGTTGCAGTCTGTCGCAGGGCCACAATCACACACACATTCACACACACACACACACACACACCTATGGACAATTTAGAGAAACCAATTCATGTATGGAGCATGTTTTTGGGCTGTAGCAGGAAGTCCCCGGAGAAAACCCACACATGCACCAGAACATGCAAACTCCCGCCAGTCGGGACTTGAACCGAGGCATTCAAGCTGTGAGGCTGACCACTGCACCACAGCGCAGCCTAAAACCTGGATATCCATTAGCGTAACGGCAATGTGCTGCAAAAAATAAAGACAGGGTTGAGTGTCAAAGACCCCCCCCCCACCAGCTGTTGCTTCAACGTCCTTTTAAGACAGGAAGTGAGGTCATTTTTGTTTTTCTTGTCAGGATCCATCCCAGAGACAAACAGGACGTAGCGTACAGGCTGACTCTGGGGGCCAGAGCGGTGGCCTATGGAGAACCAGACCTGCTCTACCAGGGACCTTTTCCTCAGCGGGTCTGGGCCTCTGAATCATTGGTAGAGATCAACTATGACCAGCTGGTCTCTGTCAGACCTTCCACAGACGTCTTTGAGGTAAAGGTGGCAGCATGGGCAGAAAGCAGCCGCTTATTGTGGCAACGTTTTTAAGAAGCTCCGTTTTCCTCGACATAGTCGTGGATTTTCAAATCCTGCATTTGTTCCTGCCATCGTGTTTTCTTCGTGTTTGAATGCAGGTCTGCTGTTCTGTCGTCCCGGCTCCATGCGGTTCCTCGTCCCGCTGGGTCCCGGCTGCTGTCGTTGCCTGGGGTGCGTCCGCCGTGCGGCTGAACGCCTCGTTGTGTCAGCCGTCTGAGGTGGCGGCCCTTCGCTATGCTTGGAAAGACTGGCCCTGCGGCGTGAAAGCCTGTCCCGTCTACACCGCCAACGCGACTTTACCCGCACCTCCTTTTATCGTCCAGAAATATGAGGCGGGAAAGAGAAACATTTGGAAAACATAAATAGTAAATAGGAATGAAAAAGAAATCTATTCTAAGCTTTAGCCTTGACTACCACTGCAGCTTTTGCTTTCCATCAAACTAAATGAATGTGAACAAATGATTGATATTTGGGATTCTTTATTTGTTTTTATGTTTACAATCTGTGACACTATTTGTGTAAATAAAGATAGGAATATTTTCAAAGTTGAAACACGTTATTTCTATCTTGTAAATTGGGTCTACAATCATTCAACGGTAGAAGGCGTATACTTGTATCACGCTTGTCACAGTCCCATTCACACACTGACGGTGGCTCCACTGCCAACCAGTGTTTGGGCAGTGGTTTACTAAATCCTCTTCTTAAAAAGCCGAATGAAGACCTACCAGATCCAAAAAACCTTAGAACAATCTTGAAGCTTCCTTTTATTTTCTCAAGTCCTGGAGAAAGTGGTCGCTGTCCAACTAAATCTACCTGGAAGAACAAAATATATCCGATTCTTTTCAATCTAGCTTTAAGAAGAACCCTTCCACTGAGACAGCTCTAAGAGATTCTAATGATGCGCTTACTGCAGCGGACGCGGGTCAGTGTACTGTCCTCGTGCTTTTACACTGGAAACCTGCTTTTGACGCCGTAGATCATGACATCTTCACAATGACCACGGTGTCTCTGGGTCAGTTTAAAATTGGTTTATTTCGTATCTTAGTGGAAGAACTTTCAATGTGGCTGTTGGTTCCATAAGCTCTGCTACTGAAAAATTAACTTGTGGCGTTCCCCAGGGTTCTGTCCTTGGCCCTATTTTATTCATGTTTTATGATTTCTCTTGGGAAACCGAAATCAATTCTGCCACATTTCATATAATTTCTATGCGGACGATATCCAGCTCTACTGTTCTTTCCTGCAAAATGATTATTACAAACTACAAAATTTGTTGAATTGTTAACAAGCATTAAAACATGACGTTACAGAACACTGGGACATTGATTTTTACCCCCCAACATCAAATCCCGTCCATCAGACAACACCTTGGGTCTCTGAGCTCTCCTGTCCAGTCAACCCTCAGAAGTCTTGGTGTGTTGTTTGTCCCTGGAAGGTCACTCAGAACAGATGGTTAAAAACTGTTTTAATCATCCGAGGAACGTTGCAAAATCAAAAAGTATTTTGTCTCGACCTGACCTGGGAACAATCATCCACGCTGTTATTTCATTCTTTAAGTTACTGCAACTCTTTTTACCTGTTTTAACCCTAAACCGTCTTCAGCTTTTCCAAAACTCTGCCACAAGGCTTTTAACAGGAACCAGGAAATGGTGACATTGGTTACTTGTCAAATTTAAAATTGATTTTAAAATGTTATTTAGAGCCTTGCTTGGTCAGGCTCCGGCGTACATCTGACCTTTTGACCCCATACTCTTCAACCAAAATCTTTGAAGTGTTCCAAAAACCTGCTTCCTGGTCTTCAGAACGGCCTCCCACTGTGGCTGCGTCAGATAGTCAGTGTTTAAAATCTCAGGTAAAGACGTTTTTACTCAGAAGAGCTTTTAGTTGATTTTGGTCCTTTCCTTACGAAGTTTACTGTTGTTTCATTATTGTCTGTTTTGATTTGATGCTTCTTTTGTAAAGCATTTTGTGATTGTCTCTGGAAAAAGTGCTACATAAATAGTTTCTATTCTAACCTAAAACCACCAGAGGCTATGTGGGGCTCAGCGTCTTGCCACTTCAACACACGGCGGGAATCGAACCTGCAATCTTCTGATCTGAGGTTGACCGCTGAACAAACTGTTTTGTTTCAAAACTCAACAGAAAAATAGTTTACTATTTAATACAGAGGACTCTCAACTGATTGGAGGGAAGTTCAAATGGTTGCTTTCTCTTCAAAGCGTTAAGGGTTGGACTGAAGTGAATGAATCATTTTCTTCCACACAAGGAGCAGGAGAGGATTTTATTATTTACAGTTCAGCTGAAATCATGGCAATAAACATGTAGCAGATTTTTTTACAATCCAATATTAGTTCAAAATGAGAGTGGAGTTTCTGAAATGTAATGTTTAATATTGGGTTGACAGGAATGACAGGAACAGACGTGGGAAAGTGTGACTGCTGTGACCCTCAGGAGCTGAAATAAGAGGCGGAAGGCTTCCTGCTGGGCGAGCTGAGCTGGCGCTGATGGAGGAACCCCGGAGACTGGGACGTCTGGCCTAAGAAAAGACAGAAAACCAAAGTTCATCTTCATGGTCAGCGACTCTCCAGAAAACCTGGAGTAAACGAAACTCTGCCAACAAAAGTGCAGAGGAGTTCTCAGTAACTAAAGTCCCGCTCCGATCATCTTTCCATCCATTTTCAAAGAGGTATTGGCTCAAGAATCCTGTCATTTTCTAGGACGTAGTTTCTGCAGAGCAGCAGGAGTTCACTGGCAGTTCACCCTTTGAGGTGTGGGCGGGACTGTTGACCCCCTTCCCATCATCCGTCTTTACACGCTCTCCCACTAGCTTACAGCCCCTCATACCCCAGACCTAGCATTACCGCTGCAGCAAAAACGGCGAGCATTGTTGGCGCTGTCCAGCCGTACGTGGATCTAGTCAGGATGCTTGTGGTTGGCTGATTGTAGTTTATACAACTGCAAGCTTTTTCAGACGATTTCAATCAAGAGATACTCAGAAATAGAGTCTTAATCCTAATTTTCTTGAGAAAAATGCAACAAGAACATGTCAGAAACACCGTTTTCATTAGAGTAAGTCTGAAAGAGAAGGTGAAAGTCACCCGAGGTGAGCTCTGTCTTGATGTTCCCATCAAAGCTCTGATGTCTGAGGAAAGCTTCAAAGTTGACGGAGGCGTCGTCCTCCGACAGGCTGTGAGGCACCTGGCCGTCGCCGGGACGACACACATCAAAGCGAATCCACCTGTAGCTGAGAGAAGCAAACATGAGTTACAGGAAGTTCTGCAGCGAGTGGAACGGTAGTTTCACATCCTTTAAACATCAGTTGTTCTGTTAGATGCAGATAAAAGGACATTTTTGTCCCACAAGCAAAAATGGAAAATAGAAAACAAACAGAAGCAATTCATGTACAAGCTAGACTCTTGGAAAATCACAAATTTACTTTGAAATGAAACCTTTTTGGGTGGAAAATCGATAGTTACTGCCTAAGCTGCATTTACTTGTTGCATTTGCGAGCTCCAGGACAACTCTGGATGAGGTTCTGGATGGTGGGATGAGAGAAGCCGAAGAAGTCTGCCCCCGACGGCACGATTGGTGCAACAGGCTTGGAGCTAAGAGGAAGAGAATTCTGGTTAGAAATACTGAAACTGGTTTGGCTGCAGAGCCACCGTCGTATACAGTGACGGGGCTGAACACATCAGGTCGAAATGAAAGCCCTGAAACTAACTCCATAGATGTTCCTTACGGTCAGGTTAAAGGTCATAGGCCACCTCTCATCAAGCCTACATTTGACTTGTTTTTACTCAAACCGCTCTATGGGTTCAATTTAAAGGCATTTATAAAACAAAACACTAATTTAGACCTTAAAGAGAATAAACAGAGAAAGCATGAGTGCAGCGTGTCATTTATTTAGGATCACATTTCTTCTTTTCTTCAGTTTGTAACCCTTGTTCTATCCTAGGCACTTTAACATTGGGAGTGGGGTCATCTAGACCCACTAGACAGTGGGGTCATCTAGACCCACTAGACAGAGCTCTGAACCTTTGTTCTTCAATGATTTGTGATCTTCACTGGTGTCCATGGATTACATGAAATCCTCTCCACCTTTATCCACCTTTGTCATGGTAGGAGAACACCTCAATGGAAGGGGGGGGGGGTCATAGGATAGCACAAGGGTTAACTGATATTCTGTCTGTCTTCAAGCTGCTCTCTGTGAGCCGGTTGTGACGATGGTCGGGGATCCGATCCCTGTGTGAGGAGGACTCTGAAGGACCGGAGGACTTCGGCTTCTGCGGTGGCTCAGTGAGAGAACCCCAAGGTCACCGCAAATGTCCCTCTACCTGTTAGATGCAACGGCTTTGAGTAAATTGGAATGGCACATCAGAGCGGAGGACGCCACGATGGCGTTCTGTGGATCTTCCTCAGGCACAATCTCAAACTAAAGATGGGATGAAGAATATTCAATGAGACTTATTTCATCTCGTGTTACAAAGTCTTGGTCTGAACATTGGAGAAGTCTCAGAGAGGCAACGTCTACCTGAGGACCTGCCCCCCCGTCCTTGATCTGGCACGTGTAGAGACACTGCTGCTCGGGGTTTTTCATGCTGGCATAGATGCGAGTGCTGCAGAAGCCCACGGGGTAGATGGCACACTCATCGTGGAACAAGGCTCTGTCTGTGATGATCTGGAAGGCGTTTGGGAGTTTGACCGTTTGACTTTGATCAAATACAGATTACGATACGACTTTTCTAAGACCAGGAATCTGTGATGTGGTTACCTCTCCCAGACTGTACACCGTTAGACCTCCGAGGACGATGGGAAAGACGGGCCGGCCTGACGAATCCAGAGGAATGGTCTGCACCAGCCGCCGCGACCCATCTGCCAGCTTCCTCTTCTTGGACGTTTTTCTTGGACCTGAAAAATGCCGTTTCAGAAGCGTCTCAGATGGACCGTCCACACCACGCCGCACAAAAGGCCCCTCGCTACAATCAACCACCTTCCTCTCTTCCGTTTTCTCTTCCTCGCTCCTTCCTTTCCTTTTTGGGTTTCTTCAGCAGAGCGTCTTCTCCGGTCGACGCAGACGACATGAAGCTGTGGGTCGTGGCCATGCCTGAAGGCCCAGAAGGACCGGAGGACAACGCCACGGACGGCGCCGGTGGAAGCGAGCTGGAGGTGGGTGTTGGGAGGATGTCCCCCTCTGGCACCGACTGGTATTGGAGCAGCGTCTTCAACAAGAACCTGAAACAGAACAAGATTGTTGGGGAAGGTGTTTAAAAAGCACAAATAAAGATCACAGAGAAGTTTCAGGGGCTTCCTGTACTTGCGCTCCTCCTTTGCTCTCAGGAACTTCTCCTCAATGTGAGCCACTTCATCGCAGAGAGCCGCATTTTCCTGAGGATAAAAAACAAAAACAGCAACATAAGCCCATGTAGTATAGACGGAATTTTCTTTTTTTTTAATTTCAGCTGCGCTCTCACAAATATCATGGCCCGCGCAGCTTTGCGTAGCCTCAAGTACTTGAGCCTGTACTTCTCACTCTGGGTTTTCCGTGGCCCTCTCTTCATCTTGGGTCTGTGCTCAGAAGACACGCCGAGTGCTGGACACGCCGCCACGGAGGCCCCAGAGCCGGAGCTGGACGTGCCACTCGTCTGCGGCGATCCAAGGAAAGCTTGGGAAGTGAAGGCCTGCAGAGCCTGCTGCCGCTCTTCATCAGTCTGTGGGATTTAAAAAACAAAACAAAACAACAACATAAAGGTGAATTAGCATCAGAGTGCCTCAGAAATGTCTCAGAAAACTCACCAGTAATGCAAAGACTCCGTTCCTGTTTTCAATCCTTTTAAACCTCCTGCTGCCTTTTTGAGTCTGAAAAGAAAGTTGAATGCATCAAGCAGAAAAAAACTGTGTTTTCTTTTTCAAAATGTGTGTCTTGAAGGCATCAGAGGACACATAAACATACAACGCAGTGTCAGATCTACTGTCTTTTTAAATGATGAAAAAAATCAGGTAAAACTGTATGACCTAAATGCAAAAAGCACACTAATAATACATTTCCTAACCTCACGATACATCACAGCTTCCAGGCTTGATTTTGCACTGTAAAGAAAAAGTTTTGGTGTTTTTATTTTAACCAACTGTCTAAATATCATCAACATAACACACAATGATTGATGTACTTGGACTGAACAAGCCCCCTGTCGATGATCCTCTGTTTGATTTCTTTTATGTGCATGGGGCGTCCAGCCTCCTCCAGGACGATCTGCGTGGAAGAAAAGACAGGAAACCAGTCAAACAAGCTAAAAGAAACAATAAAGCCGGATTTTCAAATTAAAACGCAGACTTAGTACCTGAGCAGCGTCAAGCCAAGTGAGGTTTGGTTTCTCAGCTATTTCATTCGCGGGTTCACTAAAAACAGAAGAAAAGAAAAGCTTACATGATGATCCAGTGTCAATGTTAACATTTAAATAAAAAAGAACAACGCATGCAGGTAATATGGCTCAGCGTTTGGTTTTCTTTATCTCCTTTAACAGAAGACGTGCCTGAAAAAGGCTGCTTTATTTATTACCAACCTCTCGAGGGTTTCCGCAGCTCCAGACAGGCTTGCAATGCTTTCCAAGGCTGGAAACAGCGCATAGCTTCCCTGGCCGTCCGTCTCCATCTCGGACTCGAAGGTGTTGAGTGATTCCATGAACGACAGGTTAAGCCTCCGTCCTAACACACACAAAAATGAACATTTAAGCTCGAGCTGGCTGTCGGTCATAACGTAGCTTGTGTTTCATGAAAATAAACTACGTTTATTATAAAGAGGTAGGTTGTTTTCCCACAAATAAACGCGATAATAGAGAAAATCATGAGAAAAAAACAGTTACCTGTTTGTATTTGGTCCCCACTTTTATCTTCCGTGTCAAGCGGAACCTTTGTTACGCTACAGTTGTGGAATGTTTTTTCAGTGTGTTCAAATATTAGTAAATCATATCTAAACTAAAATACATTTTATTTTAGATACAATACATTACATTTTAGTGAATATGTTTTTTTTATTCAAAGCAAAGATTGATTGTTGAATTACATTATAAAAACAAGAAGGGGGAATATATTTATTTTGTGCCGCACATACAGGATATCCGGTTAAGAGGCTTAACAATTAACAAAATAAAAGAACACGTGGTATTTCTTGTGTTTTTTAGTGGTGGTATAAAATGCTATTTTTAAAATCACGCTATATTCATCAGCAATGTCTGTAAAATAACATACAACAACTTGTCAGTTGACTTGTAACAAAAACTATGTGAATTGTGAGTCTTACCAGAATAAAGATGTGTTACACTAATGAAAATTATATAGAAACGAAAATAAAATCCTGAAAACTAAGCATGACCTGACCACAAACCAAAATAAAATAGCAAAAACCAAACTAAAATAGCACCAAATATTTGTGTTGTGACTATGTTAACAATGGAGCCACCTACAGACCAAAGGTTTGGACACACCTTCTCATTCACAGAGTTTTATTTATTTTCATGATTATGAAAATTGAAGATTCACACTGAAGGCATCAAAACTATGAATTAACACATGTGGAATTATATACATAAAAAAGTGTGAAACAACTGAAGATATGTCATATTCTAGGTTCTTCACAGTAGCCACCTTTTGCTTTGATTACGGCTTTCTACACTCTCTGCATTCTCTGGATGAGCTTCCAGAGGTAGTCGCCTGAAATGTTTTCACTTCACAGGTGTGCCCTGTCAGGTTTAATAAGTGGGATTTCTTGCTTTATAAATGGGGTGGGGACCATCAGTTGTGTTGTGCAGAAGTCAGGTGGAAACACAGCTGATAGTCACTGAATAGACGGTTAGACTTTGGATTATGGCAAGAAAAAAGCAGCTAAGCACAGAAAAACGAGTGGCCATCATTACTTTAAGAAATGAAGGTCAGTCAGTCCCCAAAATTGGGAAAACTTTGAAAGTGTCCCCAAGTGCAGTCAGAAAAACCATCAAGCTCTACAAAGAAACTGGCTCACATGTGGACCCCCCCAGGAAAGGAAGACCAAGAGTCACCTCTGCTGTGGAGGATAAGTTCAAGTCACCAGCCTCAGAAACGGCAGGTTAACAGCATTTAACTCCAGATATGCTGCAGCATATAGTCTGGCAAGGAAAACCCTGTCACAGGGGATCTGAGAGGTGCAGAGGCTGTACACACAAAAACTGAAGAGCCACTTCATGTGTGAGAAAGTTTCATGTCCACTGTGGCAGGGGTTTCGTAACATCATGGACTGCAAGCCCCCACCCTCGACAATATGCCAGAACAACCGCTCGCTACCAGAAGAACTGAACAACTTCTATTCCCGGTTTGAAGTTAACAACTCCACACAGGCACAGATGCTCCCGCTGTCTTCCAGCGACACAGCATTGCAGCTGTCAACCGCTGAGGTGAGGAAGGCCTTCTCCACCATCAATCAATCCACACAAAGCGGCCGGCCCGGACAACATCCCTGGACGAGTTCTGAAAGACTGCGCGGAGCAACTGAAAGTGTCTTCACCAACATCTGTAACACCTCACTCAGGCAGGCATTTGTGCCCAACTGCCTGAAAACTGCTGTTATTACTCCGGTCCCAAAGACGTCTCATCCAGCCTGCCCAAATGACCTTCGCCCTGTGGCCGTCACACCAATTGTGACCAAATGTCTGGAGCGCTTGGTCCAAAAACACATTAAGAACAGTCTTCCAATAACTATGGACCCTTTAAAATCTTCATACAAAGCAAATCAAAACACAGAAGATGCCATCTCCACCACTCTCCACCTCACACAGTCACATCTGGAGAGAAAAAACACCAACGCTAGAGTCCTCTTCATCGACTTCAACTCGGCTTTAAACACCATCATTCCACAACAGCTGGTGGAGAAGCTGAGGCTACTAGGCGTGGACACGGCAACCCGCAACTGGACACTCAGCTTCCTGACAGACAGGCTGCAGACAGTCAAGATGGGCAGACACACATCCAGGCCCATCTCAGTGAGCACGGGCACACCACAGGGGTGTGTCCTGAGCCCACTACTGTTCAGTCTGCTCATGCATGACTGCACAGCTCCATACAGCACCAAACACATTAAGTTTGCAGACGACACAACAGTAATTGGTCTCATAAGCGACAATGACAAGTCTGCTTACAGAATGGAGGTGGAAGGCAAGGCAAGTTTATTTGTATAGCACAATTCGTACACAAAGTAATTCAAGGTGCTTCACAAAACAGAAAAATGCATTCAAATCACAATACATCATAGAAATAATCAACGTAAAATTTACTTTAAAAGAAAAGACAAATTTTGAAAATTGATGTAAAAAGGAAGGAAAGGACAGAAAAGTGCAGATAGGACCTTTCAGTCATATACACGGCTAAACAGAAATGTTTTAAGTCTAGATTTGAACATAAACACAGAAGAGGCCTGTCTTACGGCTTCAGGGAGGCTGTTCCAGATTTTAGCTGCAGAATATTGAAACGCTGATTCCCCTTGTTTAGTTCTGACTCTGGGAATCATCAGGAGGCCGAACCCTGAGGTCCTCAGAGTACCAGATGGTTCATATGGCACTAACATGTCAGAGATGTACTTTGGTGCGTGGCCATGGAGAGACTTGTACACAAGCAGAGCTGCTTTGAAGTCTATTCTTTGAGGTACAGGGAGCCAGTGCAGAGACCTGAGCACAGGACTAATGTGATCATACTTCCTGGTTTTGGTCAGGACTCCAGCAGCAGCATTCTGGATGCACTGAAGCTGTTTTACAGCTCGTTTGGAGAGGCCGGTGAGCAGGCCGTTACAGTAGTCTAACCCAGTGTTTTTCAACCTTTTTTGAGCCACGGCACACTTTAACCTTGATAAAAATCCCGTGGCACACCAGCATCCAAAAAAGAAAAAAAGAAAAGTAAAAACTCAGTCTGTATTGATCTACAGCCCCTCTGCAATCTCACGTGCATTTTTGTGATAATTGTGGCAGAAAAAGCTGGACGCTCCAGTTGTTTTTTTCTAAAAATGTATTAAAAGTTAAGTTAAAAGATTCAAAAACTGTTTGATGTGTGTTCGTTGTTTAAAGATGTTAAGAGAGGCTCATTGTGCGCTAAGACAGACGCTTTCAACCAATGCATCATGGGAGATGTAGTGCCGAAAATCCGCGACTGCAGAAAGACCAGCGTCTCTAAGCTTCATTGTTTTGTTCACTTGTTTCACGGTCTGACACCGGATTCTGTGGAAAGCTACACCACTAAAGACGAGCTTTAGCTGGTATTTCTGTTGGAACTGAGAGACTTATGAGCTAAATCTAAACAAGGAAGTAAATACTTTAACCACTTCTGATTGGTCAGACTGATGACATGTGATCGAGCCTTCAAGAATGATTGGTGGAGACAGTTAAAGGTGCGGGATTTTTCCGCTAACAGTTATAGCTGCAGCTAAATCGGGTACCGTCATTCTTATCAAAAAGTCTTTAATAGAATCAAGTAAACACAAAGAAAAAATAATTGTATGTTTTATCAAACATAAAGCTATTGAGCTATTGTGTTTTATCAGGGCCTGTTTGGATGAACAAAGAGCTGATTTCCTGGAGATGGAAAATGTTTTTACATCAGTTAATTAATGAGGGTAATTTCCCACGGCACACTTGACCATCTCCCACGGCACACTAGTGTGCCGCGGCACACTGGTTGAAAAACACTGGTCTATCCTACTGGAGACAAATGCATGAATAAGTATCTCCAGGTCTGGCTTTGACATTATGTTTTTGATTTTGGCAATGTTTTTCAGATGGTAAAATGCCGCTGATGTTACTGACTTGATATGGTGGAGCAGCTAGCAGTGTGGTGTACATCCTATAAGCTCCAGATCAACGTGGACAAAACTAAAGACATGGTGATCGACTTCAGGACATCTGGAAATCACCCCCACTCACATCTGACCATAAACGGTGCTGCTGTGGAGAAGGTAGACAGCGTCAAGTTCCTGGGGGTGCACCTCACTAACGACCTGTCCTCCTCCACCAACTCCACAATGGTCATCAGTAAAGCATAAAAGCATCTCCATCCCCTCCAGAGACTCAGGAAGGCTGGAGTTCAGACACCTCACCTCGTCACCTTCTACAAGGGCACCATTGAGAACATCCTGACACAGAGCTTCACATCCTGGTTTGGTAGCTGCAAAGTTCAGGACAAACAACGGCTCAGCAGGATTGTCAGGACCCCTCCCGATCCTGGAGGAGTTATACGAGCAGCGCTGCCTACGCAGAGCAACCTCCATCATCAGGGCCCCCAGCCCCCCTCTCATGGACTGTTCTCCCTCATTCCATCTGGGAGGAGGTTCAGGAGTATCAGCTGCAGATCCAGCTGGATGTTAAAAAGCTTCTTGCCACAGGCTGTGAGGCTGCTGAACGGACTGTCCTCATGCAGTCATGCTCTCACAAACTCCACTCTGGAATAAGACCCAAAGGATGACCCCCAACAACAACCCCCCCAGTCACTTTCACACTGAATGCTGGTCTATTTTATGCTATTACTGCTAGGAAAGCACTGCTGAAGAAAGACAACAAGCAGAAGAGACGTGTTTGGGCTCAAGAACACCAGGAATGGACATTAGACCAGAGGAAATCTGGGCTTTGGTCTGAGTCCAAATTGGAGAGTTTTGGTTCTAACCCTCGTGTCTTTGTACGACGCAGAAAAGGTGAACGGATGGACTCTACATGCCTGGTTCCCACCGTGACGCATGGAGGAGGAGGTGTGATGGTGTGGGGGTTCTTTGCTGGTGACACTGTTGGGGATTGATTCCAAATTGAAGGCAGACTGAACCAGCATGGCTACCACTGCCTCTTGCTGCAGCATGCTGTTCCATCCGCTTTGGACCATCATTTATTTTTCAGCAGGACAATGACCCCAAACACACCTCCAGGCTGGGTAAGGGCTATTGGACCAAGAAGGAGAGTGATGGGGGGCTGCACCAGATGACCAGGGGCCTCATTTCTAAAACTTTGCGTAGGATTTGCGTCAGAAGTGGCGTACGGATGAAACATAGGACGTGCGTACGCACAGAAACATTCAGATTTATAAACCGTGCGCACGCACATCCTACGCATCCTTCCCTTAATAAATCACAACCAATTCTAAATGCTGAGCAGCTTTAGCGGCTTCATGACACGCCCACAGTTGCCCATAAATAGTCCGTGAAACGCCCACAAATGAATATTCATTGATAGTGAAACCATGGCAACCACAGAGAGGAAATAAAAAAAACGTAACTTCACTCAATGTGAAGTAGAAGTTATCGTTGGTGAGGTGGAAAAGAGGAGAAAAATGTTGTTTGGAGGGCACAGTGTGGGCATTACTAATGCCAAAAAGAAACGTGAGTGGCAAACGGTGGCAGACGCTGTAAATGCTGGAGCCTCACAACCTCCGACCGTGGCCGAAATAAAAAAGAAATGGTCGGACATCAAAGTCGAGGCAGAAAAACGTCTGGCGCTGCATCGCCAGAGTGTGTCTGCCACGGGGGGGGGGACAGGGGACACCGGAGCTGACCCCTCTTGATGAGAGATTATCGGCAATTATTGGGGAATCCCTTTTAAGTGGAGTGGTGACTGAGGGGGAGGGGGGGGGGGTACGACACACCAGATGCACCTGGGTGACCCCCCCCCAAAAGCTCCACCAGGACGGCTGGAGGAAGTGGGAACCGGCTCATAAGCCACTGGTCCTCGTTTGCCAGCAAGTCTTCTTGCTGTCTAAAGATGCGTTCACTCCCAATTCTTCCATTTGCCACATCTTCTAAGATCCAAGATCAGCCATTGTGCGTCATTACGCATTGTGATGGGGCATTTTATTTCCATCCATTTAACTGCATCTGACAAGCTACAGATGTGGGTAATAATCCACGTGGAAATGGGAAATTGTTCATCAAATGTCATTTCTTGTTGCTTTCTGAATGGTTGAGACATACGCCATACATTGTTTTATCAAAAATAAAACAAACTAAAGGCATATGCATGAATACCATAATTCTGTAGCTTATGAAGAAATGTTTACTATGAAAACAACTTTAACCAGTGGACAATTAATACGTCTGTCTGTCTGTCTGTCTGTCTGTCTGTCTGCCTGTCTGTCTGTCTGTCTGTCTGTCTGTCTCTGCCTGTCTGCCTGTCTGTCTGTCTGTCTGTCTGTCTGCCTGTCTGCCTGTCTGTCTGTCTGTCTGTCTGTCTGCCTGTCTGCCTGTCTGTCTGTCTGTCTCTGCCTGTCTGTCTGTCTGTCTGTCTGTCTCTGCCTGTCTGCCTGTCTGTCTGTCTGTCTGTCTCTGCCTGTCTGCCTGTCTGTCTGTCTGTCTGTCTGTCCTGTCTGCTCTGTCTGTCTGCTCTGTTCTGTCTGCTGTCTGTCTGTCTGTCCGTCTGTCTGTCTGTCTGTCTGTCTGTCTGTCTGTCTGTCTGTCGCTGTCTGTCTGTCTGTCTGTCTGTCTGTCTGTCTGTCTGTCTGTCTGTCTGTCTGTCTGTCTGTCTGTCTGTCTGTCTGTCTGTCTGTCTGTCTGTCTGTCTGTCTGTCTGTCTGTCTGTCTGTCTGTCTGTCTGGCTGTCTGTCTGTCTGTCTGTCTGTCTGTCTGCCTGTCTGTCTGTCTGTCTGTCTGTCTGTCTGTCTGTCTGTCTGTCCTGTCTGTCGTCTGTCTGTCTGTCTGTCTGTCTGTCTGTCTGTCTGTCTGTCTGTCTGTCTGTCTGTCTGTCTGTCTGTCTGTCTGTCTGTCTGTCTGTCTGTCTGTCTGTCTGTCTGTCTGTCTGTCTGTCTGTCTGTCTGTCTGTCTGTCTGTCTGTCTGTCTGTCTGTCCTGTCTGTCTGTCTGTCTGTCTGTCTGTCTGTCTGTCTGTCTCTGCCTGTCTGTCTGTCTGTCTGTCTGTCTGTCTCTGCCTGTCTGTCTGTCTGTCTGTCTGTCTGTCTGTCTGTCTGTCTCTGTCTGTCTGTCTGCACCTATATCTGCTCCTCCAGACGGACACATTGAGGAGAATATCAGTTTAGTACATTATTTCTGTTAACTTTCTGTTAACTATATTATTTATGAGGATGAATTGCATAACATGCCAATATTGCAGAACATATTTCACTTTTCTTTATACAAATATGTGTTCATTTGAATTTCTGTTGTAATTGTCGTTTGATTGTTTTTGTTTGTTTCACTGCTGATCGATCAAACGGGTGTTCATGTAGCTGTTATTGTGAGACTTGCTTTGTGAAGTCTTCATGTTATTTATGAGGCAGTATTGTCATTTTCACTTTCACGTGTTTCTTCCATCTGCCGACGGTGTCGCCGTTTCTCATTTCACCCGTTTTTGTGCGTACGCCTGGGTCAGAGCTTGATGAAGGACCAAACATTTTCCCCTCAAGTTTGCTTTTTATAAATCTCAATTACTGCGTAGAGAGTGGCGTACGCCTTCTTTTGTGCGTACGCAACGTTTAGAAATGAGGCCCCTGGATATGGGAATGTTCTGTTTGGTTTGGGAGGGACATGGGGAAACACAGAGCTGTATTGTTGTTCGAACACTCTTACCTTATCTGTATGTTTTCGTGAAATGAGATTTCGTGAAATTTCGTGAGCTTGATGAAGGACCGCACATTTTCCCGTCAAGTTTGCTTTTTATAAATCTCAACTATTGCGTAGAGAGTGGCGTACGCCTTCTTTTGTGCGTACACAACGTTTATAAATGAGGCCCCTGGTCTCCACAGTCACCGGACCTGAACCCAATGGAGATGGTTTGGGGTGAGCTGGACCGCAGAGTGAAGGCGAAAGGACCAAAAAGTGCTAAGCATTCTGGGAACTCCTTCAAGACTGTTGGAAGACCATTTCAGGTGACTACCTCTGGAAGCTCATCCAGAGAATCCAAGAGTGTAAAGCAGTGATCAAATCAAAAGGTGGCTACTGTGAAGAACCTAGAATATGACATATTTTCAGTTGTTTCACACTTTTTGTTATTGTATATAATTCCACGTGTTAATTCATAGTTTTGATGCCTTCAGTGTGAATCTACAGTTTTTCTAGTCATGAACATAAAAAAAACTCTTTGAATGAGAAGGTGTGTCCAAACTTTTGGTCTGTATTGTACATCAATCTTTATACCATGGTCCGCTTGAATACTCGATTCTGATTGGCTGCTGGGTATGCGTTAAAAGTTAATAACCGCACGGTGAAAGAAGAAGTTCCGGTCGGCTAGCTTAAATGTTTTGTATCACTGCGCCGGCTTCTTTAAAACATCTTTTGCTTCATAATTTGGACAAAAACAAGCGGTAAGAGGTGAAGTTTCTCTTTGAAATGATGCTTTATTCAACCTATCGGGACGATCAGCATATATATATCGCCGAATCTTGACTGCAGCGGTGATGCTGCGCGACGCGGACTATATACCACGTGACGCGGCGCATCGCGCCGCATCACGTAACATATAGTCCGATTTTTGTGAGAAAAGTGATCCAAATCGAAAGAAAAACAAGAATTAAGGACTAAAACCTGGTTTATATGTATTGCTTTTGTAGGTGACCATGGTATAAGCGGGTTAATGGCCTTCGAAGTGTGCGGTTATTACTTTATAACGCACTTCGCGGAAGCAACGGCTTCGCTTCCGCTTTGCGTCGGACGGTTCAGGCTTCCACGTCGTGCGTTAAAAAGTAATAACCGCACACTTCGTCGGCCATTAACCCTTACGTACTTTACAGAAGAAAACGCAGGTTGGTGTTTTCAATCCTATGACTGGTTAAATGAGGTTTTGTCAGAGTTGTAGTAAATGGTAAATATTCATCTTTAAAACTACAGATTTACAAAAATTTCACTGACTAATTATAGAACCCAACATGATGGAAAGAAATAAAAAATCAACTTCACACAAGCAGGCTCAAAATAAACCCACTTTCACTTCAAATCTCCACCATCACATCTCATTCCTCATTTAGGAACTATTGATTCAATAAAACCTTAATGTTACAGCAGACACACCAGTCATGACGTGCTGAGGGTTACCACCAATGTATCTAGTAAAGATAGAGCAAAAGTTTTAGAAGAAAATAAAAGCATTAAAAAAACAATGATGTCAGCTGCAATATTTAGACCTACTTCAGTTTTAGTCATCATCACCATTGTTACGGCTGTGGCCGTAGTATTGTTTGATTTGTGTATTTGGAGTTTTTCTGTATCTGTTTTCTTTGGTTTCCTTCTGCAGTGGGAGGTTCTGTCTTTCCTTTTTCTTTCACTCCTTTAGTTGTGTGCAGATTGGATGCCACAGTGTCCGGAGCACCTGATTGGCTGTGGATTTCCAGCAGCAGCTTTAAAAACTGCCACATCATCTGTTGGAGCCCCCTGCCCCTCCAGCTGGCAGCAGCAGAGCGTTTGATAAAACATTGTTAGAGGCTTTTGGACCTTATAATTTGGGTTTGGTGGTTTTTGTATGGTTTTGAGTTTTTCATTGTAAATAAATTCCCAGCTCAATTTCAGTCTGGGTCCCGTGAGCGTGTATGAGTCATTGGTGAATTTAGTTTTCCTTTTTACCTTTATGTTACACCCATTTACAAACCCCTAGACGGGGTGTAACATAAACTGGGGGCTCGTCCGGGATTGAACCCGGGATCTCATCAAAAGACCTGTTTCAAGACACAATGTTTAAGAAAAAATGTTTTGAAGAAAAAATACGACATAATATTGACACAGAAATGACAAAAACCTTTTGAAAAGAAATGTTTAGCTATGTATTCATTCAAAGACAATATTCATGCTCAGCTTAATCAGCAGCTTAAAAATATATTCAAAATGTTCACTGTTAGTACAACTATTTAAGTCTGCATCCCAGCCAGGAGTTTCCTGCAATAATCTTCACCACCCGTTTCTGTTTCAAGTCATACTGGTAGGATTTTGGCCCACTCAGGACAAAGATGCTACCTGAAATCAGAAAGCAGATGTTAACATTAGCTTTCCTGTTCAGGTTGACTCCACACAAAAGCCTTTTCTTTCATTTTTACCGTGCATCTTAAAAGCCGCATCCACCCGTCTTGGAAGTCCGCGTGAGTTTTTCTGGATGAGTCTGGGGTAGTTATATTCCATCTGCCTCTTGACCTCATCATATCTGGTTTTGGATTAAAGGTCAGAAAAGGTCGGTTGTGTAGAAAAGTGCAGACACACCGGTAATTACTTTTTGTACCTAATTTCCTTCTCCCTTCTTTTTAATGCACTATTATGGCAAAGTTCTTTGCAGCTAAGCAACTATTAAAGAAGAATTAAACTGTCTCAATGGATAAGTTTTTTAAAATCATTTTACCGAAAATGAGCAAAATAGTGATTTATTTGATTGAGGGTGTATAAAGGTGGATTGGCCCTTTGGGATGAAACATCTCGTTTTCTAGATGTTACTTTTAAGATTTATGGCAATGGCAGCTCAGACACTTCCTGTTCTTGCTTTATTTTACAGTAAACATTGAATTTTAAATATTTTACTGCTTCAGTTGTTACCTGTAATAAAACGGTCCAATAAAGAACACAGTTTTTCCTTGTTCGCGGATGTGCACGGCGGCGTCAATGTGCGTGACTCTTGGAGGGAAGCCGTAATCCTGGATAGAGCCAACACGGCTTCTTGACTTTAGCTTTTTAACCACCCAGTACTTTTGGCCTAAAAAGAAATGCATTTTCTCACACAAGGCCAATGCAGAATTCCCAAACCAATAAGGCCTGAGTGACACTTTGCACACTCTACCGGTGAATATGTACGCCTCTCCTTTGGAAGGAATGTCATAAGCTGCATCGATACGATCGTTTATTCCAGGTAAATACGTCCTGATGAGGCCTTCAGTCAGCTGATTCCAGTAAGAGCCGTTTATTGTTCTCATCCACATGTGCCTTCAAAAGAAAAGACAGAGGCTACCATAGGAAAATCATCTCAGAAATGACAATGCAGAATACCTGTTTTTAAAAAGAACTACAGAATCGTCAATCATGGCGGCTGCATCAAAAGAAAAGTCTGGATCACACTTTTGTGGTGCAGTTGGCTGTGTTTCCACTTTTTGGTTGGGTTTTCCTGAAAAACAAAAATAATAATTTAAAAAGTTTTAGTATGCATTGAGTTTTTCTCTTTTGCTCTTTGGAGTGTGGAGTTTGCGGTTACCATAGAGCATTTGAATCCCAAGCATGTCGTCTTTGGACAGAGCATGCTGGGTGCTGCTGCGTTGCCGGTAGTTTGGGTACATGATGGCACTGTGGTCTTTTGAGTGAGTCAAGCCCAGTGAGTGGCCGAGCTCATGAGCTGCAACAGCAAACAGGTTGTAACCTGAAAGACAGTCACACGACATCAAATCACAAAGGACCTGGATAAACAGTTTCCCTAATAAGGAAACGCCATGTAGAGTTTATGGCAACAGTAGCTAAAGGTACCAGGTAGTAGTATAGTACCCGGAAAACCAAAGAGTCAAGACATTTTGACTTTCAGTTTGAAGCAGCTTTGAGATCAAAGGCAACTAGAGACGGATCACTTCACCAGATAACCACCTAAGCAAGTCAGCCTTAATAAACTTCAAAGGAAAACAGCCTAGCTTCTCCTTGGGAATAAAAAGGTTGGCGCTGTGGTTTTTAAAGCCTTTTTATCTCTATATGGTAAATAGCGTATACTTGAATAGTGCTTCTACCTTCCTCAAAGGCCCAACGTGCTTTACAGTCACAGTCCCACTCACCCATTCATCCATTCAGCAATTCACCCATTCATCCATTCAACAATTCATCCATTCACCCATTCATCCATTCAACAATTCACCCATTCATCCATTCATCCATTCATCCATTCATCCATTCATCCATTCAGCAATTCATCCATTTATCCATTCAGCAATTCACCCATTCATCCATTCAACAATTCATCCATTCATCCATTCAACAATTCATCCATTCATCCATTCAACAATTCACCCATTCATCCATTCAACAATTCTTCCATTCATCCATTGACCCATTCATCTATTCATCCATTCATCCATTCACTCATTCAACAAGTCACACATTCACACACGCATGGCTGCTTCTCTGCTAAACACTGGTGCCAATCATCCACCAGAGGCAAGGGGGGGTTCAGTGTCTTGGCCACGGACACTTCAAACCTACAATCTGTTGATCAGAGGTCGACCGCCCTACCCTTGCACCACGGCCGCCCATATAGACTTGATAATCCTCAAACTGGAGTTTAATCTTTTATTTACAGATGACCATCAAATCCAGCATTCAAGAGAGGTCTCGTTGGATATTTCCCAACAACTTTCTGGTTCATGAAAAACTAGCGTTTTAACTAGCAAGGGAGGTTTCCCCGCCTTCTTTAAAGTCCCACTCTAATCATTTTCTGATTTATTTTTTAAAGGCGTTCCTAGTGCTCCTTTAATTAGGATATTTAGCCCCAGTTGAAAAAACCGAGTCATTTTCTAGAACATAGTTTGTGCAGAGCAGCAGGAGTTCATTAGAAATTCACCCAAAATAAATGGCGAGCAGTATCAGAGCCATCCAGCCGTACAGTTCTGATCCAGATTCCAGCTCAGACGAGGAAAACAAAGACGTTCATGAATCTAGTCATCTTCACGGGGATGCATCAGAATGGAGTGCAGCAGGGAGCTTGTGGCCTGTCGATAGTAGTTTGTCCGTATTGAGCTTTTTCAAACATTTTATTGACCATGATTTGAATTAAGGAATACAATTTTTTTAAAAATAAAACACACTTTTAATTTTAATTTTCTTTAAAAATGGTCTCCATCCTCGAAAAAAAAGGCTACAAGAACACGTTAAAACCACCAAAAACACCTTTTTCATTGGAGGGGGTCTTTAAAGGTTACCAAAAAAATGTAAAAAGAATTGCTGAGGTATTGTGACTTAAAGTTTGTGTTTGGTTTGTGTTTTTCTCCAGACTACCAAAAACACTGACCTTGGTGTCCTGCCGTCCACGTCTCATCTTCATCAAAGTGCACATCTCCCCCCACCCCTTCTCCCGGCTGAAAGGCGTGAGCGAGCACGCCTCCAGGTCCATCGAAGGGAAAGAAATCTCCGTGAGCTGCAGCAGCAGAAAGAGGGGCTTTGTAACACTACAAATGACTGTAAACACACTGGCATCGTCTTTCTCTAAAGAACACAACCGGTGTGTCATAGAAATGTGCTGGAATTTACTTTTTCGGGCAAAGGTGAGAACAATATCAGCGTTGCCACTGGTGACTTGTGTGAACCTGAGCGGAGCCGCTTCCCTCCACATTTTCAGAGCTGAGTGAAAAGCTTTTTCCACATCCTCTTTGCTCATGTCCGGAGTGTATTTTGCAATCCTGCATTATAGTGAAAAAGACAAACGCACAGATGATGCATTCAGGATTACCAAACACTTCACTGTTGTGTCAGATTAAACCGTTGGCAGATGTGACCTCACTTGTATGTGACGTTGTGATTCTTCCACTTAGGCTTGAAGGGGTAAAAACTGAAGTTCTCCACATCTGGAACTCCACATCTGGGCAGCTTCATGACACTCAGAGTGGAAGAGTCCAAAACTCCAGTTTCTCTGAGGCCAAAAAAGTTTTGCATTTCTCTGATCTTCATCTCCATAGCTGATACAGACCTCGTCCTCCTCTGGGAAAATCGGTCTCCTCTGTCTGTTTGCTTCAGACCGTAGAATGCCTTGAGGTAGATCTGTTGGAACACATCATACGTCATAACTCTAAATTGTGTTTATTTCGTTTGCTGTCAAACATGTAAGCTTGGTAACACAAAGGTGAAAAACAAAACAAAAGTTTCATTTTTGCCAAATTAGAACAACAAATATTAAAAAGGGACTCAATAAATACAATAGAACACAATAAATAATACAATAAAAATAAGTCACTACGACTGAGTTTTAGGGCCAGTTTACAAACATTCTTTTTCTTTTTAATAACAACTGTTAAGTCGTAAATTTATGAGAAAAAAGTCATAACTGTTAAATTACATGAATAAAGTTGTAAATCTACGAGATTTTTTCTCGTAAATGTAATAATTTTTAAAAAATCAATAAAATTTAAAATTGTCTTATTTAATATAAATTAATATTTTTTTAATAAGTGATTCTTTTCTAATTTGGCAGTTAGCACAAACCTCAGCCAGCTCCACATCCTCAGGCTTGAGCTGTAGATTCCCATCAGTTGGTCGAGTCCAGGAGATTTTCACAAACACCAGAGAGCTCAAGACAGGTATCCACAGCAGCCCCATGGCTCCAGTGTTCCTCTCACAAGGCTTCGCCTTTATGGGACGGCGCTTCTGGCTGATCACGTGAATCAAAGATTTACGTAGTTTACACCAGATTGCAGCCGTCCCGATTTTAAGAGGTTCTTGCGGTTTGAAGCCCTCTAAAATATTTATTCTTGTCTGGCATTTCTGTCTGCATCAGTTATGATGTTTGCATGGCATGTTGCACAGTATAGAATTTAGTACAGCAAGGTGGAAGTGGACAAGTTCAAACTTGCAAGAGTTTGTGTGCAAAAACCTATCCTCAGCCTTGTTAGCAAAACAGACTGAAGGAGAAAAAGATAAATATCTTGGAAAATTTTAGGTAATTCTGCTAGAAGCAGCTCTACTTTTCCCTTCATCCATGATCAACACGTATTCTCTCGTACAGTGTTAACCTCTTCTTTAAAATAATATTTTAACCACGTTTCCACTTAAAATGAACAGGAATGTAGTTTTTTTTCCATCTGGTTGTATTCAAGGTTTTCTTGAATTATTTTTGAACTGCATGAGTTTTATTCAAGAGTTTCGGCAGCAAAGCAGGAATTTGTTGTTTCACTCCAAAACCGTGCTAGAGGGGTGTAGTCGTGTATCACCTATGTGGCCACACAAAGAAGTAGATGAAATCTAAAACCAAACAACAACAGAAAACAACGATTTTTTAAAAGAAAAACTCTAAAAGTCTGGTTAAGTCTTTCACATTTTAGATCATGGTGGCGCCTGCTGATGACTGCAAATGCATTTTTGTGTAAAATTACAGTGTGTTGCACAAAGTGGCAAATTATATGGTTTAGAAAATATATGGCATCTACAGTAGCTGTAAAAACTGAAGGAAATAAAAAAACTAAACCTACATATCAACCACTAATTTTGCAATTTGCAAAAAAAAACCCAAGCTACCGACTATTCTTCAAACCATAGTATGTCTTTGGTGGCACGAGTGCATTTAACTAAAGGGCAAGGGCAATTAACTAAAGCTATAGAGATTCTTAACAGCTACCTGTCTTTGCTCTCCATCTTTAATCAACTCTAGAATCCTATATTTGTACCTGAAAAGAAATGGTACCATCTGGATCTCTTTTTCCACATACATCTGACAGAACTGTGAGGCAAATGTGTATGTTTGCTGATCTTCACCTTCCACCTTTACCTTCCCCATCAGCAATGATGGATGAACAGCATCGAAAGCCTAAAAAATAGAAGGACATAACCCTAATATTGCTTCCAGGGTCCATGGATTCAGCCCTGTGCAAGAGTCCATGTGCATAAAAAAATTCTGAAAATAAATAATGTAAAAAAAGGTTTACATAGCAATTTAAGTAACTTTGTCTTGTTTTTTTGCTAAACTAAATGACCACAATGTAGCTAAAAAGAATCAATGCTTGGATGTCTAAAAAATGTGTTCAATTTAATGGGAAATAAGCATTACCTAAAAATGTTAAGATAATTTAAAGTCACACTCTGATCTTTGGATTTATTGTAAAATTGTTCAGTGGTCTTTGAATTGTGATTACTGTTGTTTTCTAGGACATAGTTTCTGCAGAGCGGCAGGAGTTAATCAGAAATTCACCTCTGAGTTGTGGGCGGGACTGTTGGTGCAGAGTAGGCCTGTGCTAAATTCCCATAATCACTTTAACACCATCTCCCACTGTCTTACAGCCCCCAACTTAACATTAGCAGTGCAACAAAAATTGCGAGCAATATTGGAGCTATCCAGCCGCACAGTTTGGAGCAGGAAGGCAGCTCAGACGACATAAACAAAGATTTAAATTGATCTAGTCGTCTACAAGTGGAAACATCAGAGCAGGGAGCTTGTGTGGCCTGCTGATTGTATTTTGTATGTAACTACAAGTTTTTTCAGACGGTATTTTTCTTATTCACCATGATTTGAATAAGAAATGCTCCGACATGCAATTTTAATCTTAATTTTCTTTATATCTGTCCTACATCATCAGAAAGAAAAAAAATAATCGTTGGAGTGGGACATTAATTTACACATTACGTAACAACAATTTGTAAAAAAAAATAAAATAAAAAATAAAAAAAAATAAAGAGTATTGATAATTATTTGTTGCTGCATCAAAGTAAGGCTTACCCCTTGGGTGTCCATGAGAATTAAAGAGAAACAGACAGTAGAAGAATTCTTTTTAACCATTCTGAAAGAAAAAAGGTTTGTTTCCAAAATTAAAATATATATTTTGATTTTTTTATGTGCTTTGTAGAACAAGAGCCACTCCAATGAAAAGTATGTTTTGGCTAAAGACGGCATAATCATAACAGAAAGACCACTGGGAACACTTTTACAAGATCACCAAAAGATGATCGAAGTGGGACTTCAAGTGCATGTTGACAACATTTTTAGATTCAACGAAAAACCTGGTTTCTTTGGCAGTAGTGGTATATGCAGGTACTAACTATGCAGAAACCAACGACATTTAATTCAATTGATCTTAGGTAGTCGGGAAGGACTGTTGTTAGACCTAAATGCAGGAGCACACAGCTGTTGGTGGTAGAAACACCTCCGTCTGTGATGACCTCTGATTGCATGTTTTTCTTTATACTGCTGGAAGAGAATGACGCTGTGGTTTCATTCTACATTGCAGCTGGATTTACGTTTACTCAGCGATTGCCAAAGAGTTTCCGGTGTGTCCTGTTTGAGAACACTGCAAAAGCCGCTTTGTACAGTTCTTTTTCTTCCTGATTTTCTTACATCCATGCAGTACAACTTAAACTTTTTGGTGGTGGACTGAAGCTCAGTCACTCCCCCTCTCTGGCTAAAATCAGGCTTTTAAAAAAAATTAGATCAAATTATCAAAGTATGAAGCAGTCTGACTGCCTTCCATCTTGTCCTTATCTTTTCAGCTAATTTACTTAGAAGAATTATTACATTAACGTGATGGGAAAGATATTAAACCTTTTATAGCATTGTCATAAGATGATTCAGAGGAAAAGGTTCTCCTACACAGGTTTTTATCTTTACATGGAAAAAAGATTCTTGAAATAAAGTCTTGATAGTGTCATCTTAATTTGAAACACTTGTTCCCAGCATAGTAACTCCTAAAGATGAAACATAGGATTATAAAGAAACATGGAGGTTGAAAAATATCACAAAAACACAAGAGTAAATGCTACTTGCAAAAAGGAATAAAATAGTAGAGTTCATACAAATATGCAGATGACCAAAATTACAAAAGGTGTAGATACTACTCTTCTTTCAATCAGTTAAATCTTAACAGGACTGCTGGTTCTCAAGATAATCTCAAATGTGAAGGAGATGTTTAGTCAATTTCTGAAGGCTCTCACTGTCATTCTGGAAACTCCAGGAACCATGAATAAACCTACAGTTGCAGCATAAAAGAGCTCCTTTGCAAATGTTTAGAGGTTTGAGGTCTTCATGGCATGATGAATTCAGTCACAATTCAGTCAGTTAGATGTCTTTCATAGTCTATTCTAAATTTAATTCTGGATTTTACTCTAGAGTGGTGGTGGTCAACCCAAAAGAATGTCAAATATGTGCTTTTTTCATCACTCTAAGAGGGATGCGTGCATTTTAGCTGGAAGATGAAGGAAAAAACAGCTATTTTAACCCAAACAACATTTTCAGAAGCAAACAAAAAAGATTTTTATAGTAATGCAGAATACCCAAGAAATGCATTTGAAAGGAAGATAAATGGGTAAACTATTGGGGCTTTGTAGTTCAACATTCACAAGATAAAAGGCAAGCTGGAGTATCATTTGAAATATTCAAAGTCATGTCAAAGAAAAATAAATCCATTAAAAAATATAATCTGATCTTCAATCAATTTTACAAAGAAATAGCTTGCCTAGTAAAACTTAATCGGACAGATGACTCACATGCTTTAAAGCAGGGGTGTCCAGCCCGCCAGATGGTTTAATCTGACCCACTTATGAAGAGCAAAAATTAAAAGAATGGTAAAAAAAAAAGAAAGAAAAGAAAAAAAGAAAAAGCACATTTCTAGTCCATTCCTGTGGCGAGTTCTGATTTTGTTCAAACATCCAAACCATTTTTAGATGGTGGACTTGTTACAAAATGCTGAAGGTTGCAGAAGTCTTGTGCCCCAAAAAAGCAGTCGACCTTTAAGTCTGTCAGGGATTACGATTACAGATACATTGGATGCCAAATGAAGAAGTCCAGTCATTAATTGCATTTTTGGTCTCTACTGATGAAAGCATCGACATCACAGATATATACAACTGTGCATATTTATTAGAGGTGTTAAAGAGGCCATCCCAGCGGAGTTTCTTGAGTTGATGGACACAACAACAGCTGATGACATAGTCAGCTCTCCAGTTACTGCGCTGGACAACGCTGGAGTGAACTGGTCACTGATGTCAGTTTGGTCACTGATGTCATTCTGGTCACTGATGTCATTCTGGTCACTGATGTCAGTTTGGTCACTGATGTCATTCTGGTCACTGATGTCATTCTGGTCACTGATGTCATTCTGGTCACTGATGTCATTCTGGTCACTGATGTCATTCTGGTCACTGATGTCATTCTGGTCACTGATGTCATTCTGGTCACTGATGTCATTCTGGTCACTGATGTCATTCTGGTCACTGATGTCAGTCTGGTCACTGATGCCAGTCGGGTCACTGATGTCAGTCTGGTCACTGATGGCGTCCATTAAAGGTCAGGAAGGAGGCAGATGTTGCCACAAAATTCAGGCAGAAACCAGGAAGATTCTTGGACATTTCATTGTGTTTTACACACTTGAATGACAGTAAATGTGTTTTTGCACAGGATCTGAATCCTGACATTGATGGACGGCTGAA
The DNA here is from genome assembly GCA_023969325.1 of Oryzias curvinotus. Lineage (NCBI taxonomy): Eukaryota > Metazoa > Chordata > Actinopteri > Beloniformes > Adrianichthyidae > Oryzias > Oryzias curvinotus. The sequence goes on from CM043718.1 coordinate 40,244,426, forward strand.
GTTTCAGGAGAAAAAAGAGGTTAACTCCAAATTCTTATGTTCACAAATAATAATAACAATTATAATGCATTAGATTTATCTGCGCTTTTCCAGACACTCAAAGTTCTTACGGTGTGTCCATTATTCATTAATCCTTGATGATGATGGTAACTAAGGATGTAGCCACAGCTGCCCTGGGGCAGGCTGACAGAGGCATGGCTGCTGGTACGGCCCCTTTGACTATCACCGGAACATTCATGCACATTCATACACCAGTCAAACATGTTTACAAGTTTCATTTTGTTCAATTTTTCATTGATTTACAAATTTACATTTTAGGCAGGGTGTTTCATTTTTTCAGTAGCCCCTTGTTACGGCTGTGGCCGTATTTGGTTTTATTTGGTTTTGTTTGATTCTGTTTGCTCTGTGTTTTGTGTATTATTTCTTTATCAGAGTGGGACTTGTGTTTTTTGTGGATCTTTGTATCTGTTTTTGTCTGATTATTTTCAGGTGTGGTGGAAAGGGTGTGGCCTCCCATTGGACCAGCTGGTGGAGGCAGCCTTTAAAGCCACCATTTGGACATCCAGTCGGTGAGAAGGGAGCTTTGCTGCAACAGTCTCCACTGCAGCTTGGCCCTCTTCTCCATTTTGTTTTGTATTTCACCATCTGTTTAGTTTGTGTTGCACTTTAGCATTTTGTAGTAGTTCTTTGTAGTTTGTGCCCACTCTGTTTAGTCCTTTGGTTTATAGTTTTGTTTAAGTGAAGCTGTAGGGGTGAACTGCCATTTTCTTTAGTACTTGTTTTCTCCTGTTTCTGTTAGGTTAGGGAGGTTAGTGTTTGTCTTTGTTTTCCCTTTTCCTTTGTACAGGTAAGAAAACATGTTTCAGTTAGTTGGGGTTTTGTTTGTTATTTTGGCCTGGGTTCACCCTGAAGTCATTTGCTTCACTTTTAGTTATTGCTGGTTGTTGTTTCTTTGTAAATAAATGTGGTTATTTTATGGAGACATTTGTTTGGTGTTTTGTGTTGCAGTCAATTTAGTAGCCAAAAACATTACTTTTTTATGTTATGCCGCCTCGGTGCCTCTAGACTCGGAAGGGGGCGTAACATAATTGGGGGCTCGTCCGGGATATTTGAAACCATTTGAGTTAACATACTTTGTGATTTGTTCTATGTGCAGATTTAATTGTTTGGATACTTTGGTTAACAGTTTTTCTTTCTCTTTTTTCGGCCAAGACACTGGCATTTGAAGTTTTTGACCTGTTGGCTTTAGAGACAGAGCAGTTGTTGTCTGAGCATGGAATGCTCCAACCCTAAGGCATACCTTGGCTGGAGACACATGTTGGAGGTGGAGTAGGTGACTGTGTGGGAGTGGAGGCTACAACATGTGTTGCCAACGCCACTAACTCGATCGGGCGGCAGCAGGTGCGTAAGTTCCTGCAGCCGTAACAAGGGCAGACCCAACTCTTGTGTTCCAGACTGGGGTTGCCAGAGAGAACGTCTACTGCTCTTCAAATTATGTAAGTAAAAACATTGCTCTTAAGTCACTGGATTTGTATTTGCACTTTTAGTGCATTGTGGCCTGTGTGGCCTGGCCAAAAACATTTGCAGTTGGTGCTTTAAGCACATTTTCAACATTTTGTGGAAAAAGAAAAACTGTTAACCAAACTTTAAGTTAATTTTGTTCGGTGCAACATTTTTGTTTTGTCGGTTTAATTTTGAGTTAGTCCTGTGTGACTAGTAGTGTGAGACTAGTCTTGACGGGTGCGTGTCCTGCGGGGCGCGCACCCCGAGTTGACGGGTGCGTGTCCTGCGGGGCGCGCACCCCGAGTTGACGGGTGCGTGTCCTGCGGGGCGCGCACCCCGAGTTTGACGGTCGCGTGCCCAGAGGGGTACGCGTCCCGAGTGGACGGTCGCGTGCCCAGAGGGGTACGCGTCCCGAGTGGACGGTCGCGTGCCCAGAGGGGTACGCGTCCCGAGTGGACGGTCGCGTGCCCAGAGGGGTGCGCGTCCCGAGTGGACGGTCGCGTGCCCAGAGGGGTACGCGTCCCGAGTGGACGGTCGCGTGCCCAGAGGGGTACGCGTCCCGAGTGGACGGTCGCGTGCCCAGAGGGGTACGCGTCCCGAGTGGACGGTCGCGTGCCCAGAGGGGTACGCGTCCCGAGTTGGACGGTCGCGTGCCCAGAGGGATGCGCAACCTGAGTTTGTGTGATGCGTCTTGTGTGGTCAGTTAATTTGTGTGGGGCGTTTGGTTTGTGTAGTGTCCTGAGTGTGTGATGTGCGTCTTCTGTGGTGCATCTTGAGTTTGTGTGGTGTGCTGTGAGAGCCACCACTTCTTTGTGTGCTCCACTTAGTGTAAAAGCTTCTGTTGAAAGAAGTTTTATCTTGGGTAGGGGGGTGTTACGGCTGTGGCCGTATTTGGTTTTATTTGGTTTTGTTTGATTCTGTTTGCTCTGTGTTTTGTGTATTATTTCTTTATCAGAGTGGGCCTTTTTTTTTGTGGATCTTTGTGTCTGTTTTTGTCTGATTATTTTCAGGTGTGGTGGAAAGGGTGTGGCCTCCCATTGGACCAGCTGGTGGAGGCAGCCTTTAAAGCCACCATTTGGACATCCAGTCGGTGAGAAGGGAGCCTTGCTGCAACAGTCTCCACTGCAGCTTGGCCCTCTTCTCCATTTTGTTTTGTATTTCACCATCTGTTTAGTTTGTGTTGCACTTTAGTATTTTGTATTAGTTCTTTGTAGTTTGTGCCCACTCTGTTTAGTCCTTTGGTTTATAGTTTTGTTTAAGTGAAGCTGTAGGGGTGAACTGCCATTTTCTTTAGTACTTGTTTTCTCCTGTTTCTGTTAGGTTAGGGAGGTAAGTGTTTGTCTTTGTTTTCCCTTTTCCTTTGTACAGGTAAGAAAACATGTTTCAGTTAGTTGGGGTTTTGTTTGTTATTTTGGCCTGGGTTCACCCTGAAGTCATTTGCTTCACTTTTAGTTATTGCTGGTTGTTGTTTCTTTGTAAATTTGGTTATTTTATGGAGACATTCGTTTGGTGTTTTGTGTTGCAGTCAATTTAGTAGCCAAAAACATTACTTTTTTATGTTATGCCTCCAGTCACCCCTAGACACGGAAGGGGGCGTAACACCCCTCTTGAGTTTATTATCGGGATTGCTTCAGTGTCAGATGTGAAATATTCAGTCTGTATAGAATTGAATAAACGCATGTTTTAATATTTTTTTAAAAGTGAAATGCATTTTATTAGAAATCCATTGGCCTCTGTGAATGAATGTGTCAAAATAAGGGATTAGGCTACAATGTTGGTTGAGGCATTTTTCCAACTGAGAAAAACAAAACAAAAACAAAGAATAGTGAAAGGAAACAACCATTTATAACTGAGGTGTTTAAAACCCCGATGTCCTCAAAAGTGGGGTTACAAATTAGTGCCCCCCCAAGTGGACTTAATCGGGTATATGTGTATGTGTGTACATGAGCGTTTGTCTATGTGTGTGGATATGAGATCATGTTTGTTGGAGGCATTTTAAAATAACAGCAAAAATCCCCTCCTGCCCCCTAAATTCAAACTTCCCCTTAGCATGAGTCAGGAGCTTTCCAGACACAGCTGAAGAACTGGTGTTGCTCTGAAAATATTTGCCTCCAGGATGTTGGATTTTCTCAATGTTGTGAATAGTAAACAGACGTGAGACATTATTGCATTGTGCAAGATCTTTGCTCAACTAGCAGCTACTGACGCAGCACTCACAAAGCATTAACTTTGAAAGAGCTCTTTTGTAGCACAAGTGCCATCTATATACATCCATTTATTCATATTCATACATCAATACTGCTTATTCTAAACCTTTTTAAGAGCATCACAGTATTTGTTGTGCCTTTAAAGTCAATGAGAAATGGCTGGGCTTCTGCAGTCGCAGGATTAGAAAGATTCACGATATCCCCAAAGGTTTGAGTGGACATTTTTCTCAGCAGTTCCTCACCCTGGGTGTCTGCAATAAAAATTTAAAGTGCCACCTCGGGAGGTTAGTAGTGATGATATATAGAGTTATGTAAGCAATGCATTTACTTTAAAACACCTCTCAAATCTCTAATGGTTAGTTTTCAGATGGAAATAAGATTTAAATACATTTTTAGTAAATGTAAACAGGAAGTGATTACCTTGACCAGAAAGAGATGTGAGTTTTGAGTACCACATCCGTTTGTTGTCAAGAAACAAAAGCTGGCAGCAGAAATTAAGAATAAAAATAAAGTCAAAGATCCTCATGTAAGAAAAGCAATGAAATGCGTAGCCCTTGTGCTATCTTAGATGACCCCCCCTTCCATTGACATGTTCTCCCTACCATGACAAAGGTGGATAAAGGTGGAGAGGATTTCATGTAATCCATGGATACCAGTGAAGATCACAAATCATTGAAGAACAAAGGTTCAGAGCTCTGTCTAGTGGGTCTAGATGACCCCACTGTCTAGTGGGTCTAGATGACCCCACTCCCAATGTTAAAGTGCCTAGGATAGAACAAGGGATAAAAGGTACTCCAGATGAGCCTTCCACATCACATTATTTTTTTTCAGCTCCACTTTAAGACTTAATAAAGTCAATATAAGGTGTTCCGTCAATACATCGCAGTACACATTTTCAGATCTTGCTGTTTTTTTCTGTGAAATTTTGCTTGTTTATTTTTTTTATAGTGCTCTTTGTTCTGCACCCTGGTTGGGTGTAGAGCTTGTCAATCAGACTCCTGCACCTTCAGTTTGCCTTTTTAAATCTTTGATCCCACGAAGATTTTTGTTTTCATTCTATTGTAATTTTTCCGCAAAAGTTTGAACTTTGAGAGTTTAAAAAAGTGAAAATGTTCATGTCTGTCTTAGAAAAGTGTATATAGTATGCGATGAGGAGTTTCACAGCCTTAAAACATCTTTTATCCATTGCAGGTTATTTTTAGAATGTTATCCCTTCAAAAAAAAAAAACAGAGAGAACACTGTTATTTAGAACATGTCAGTTCCCTCACATAGCTTGTTTCTGCTTGCCTCAACATGTAAGTAGCTACTGTAACTTTACCTACTTTAGTGGTGTTTGTACTTTTTTCCTTGCCTAACTTGAACATACTACCACAGTGTTTTCCTTACTGACTTTATGACAAATTTCAAAATGTCCCAGCTGGCCTTGCAGATCCGACCAAGAACATTGTGATCATATATGCCGTTTTCTCACTGACTAGCTTTCCTTGTCTTGCTTCTCTGTGATCTCAAAGAACAGGTTTTATGAATTGATGTATTTTGTGAATTAAGACTGAGTGCAATCCATTGTTTTTCTATTTAAATTCAAGTAAAAATGCTGTTGCCTCTGAAGTAGACAAGTTTTCTCCAGTTATTCCACAAGTCTGTTTAAGAGACACAAGCAAGCCAGATGCTTGTATTCATCGCTAGGCATTGCATGGCAATTTTCTTAAAACAACCATAGAAAGAAATTTCTTGCTGGAAAAAACAACTAAAACAGGAAAAGTCTTTCCGCAGAATGATGGGTATAATTTCAGATTGATCCTAATTATGTTAAATTCCTTCTAGGTAACTTTATCCATACTCTGACACAAAAAAATTTGTTCTTCCTGTGGTTTGTAGTGTCTGGTCTGTGACTAAACGCTCTGCTCATCTGCATCATCTTTGGTTGGAGTTTATTGTTTAGAAGTTTTGCAATCCAGTGAAAATGAATCACATTAAAGTAAAAAAAAACACAAAATATGACCCTACTGCATTCTAACAAGCTGCTCCTAATAATCAGCAAAGAACCCAACACATAATGGAAGGTGATATGTCAAAATCTGTGTTGGATAGGCTTACATGCTTTTTTTCTGGAGGATTGCATGTGTCATAAAAGTATGTTAACCTAAAATAAAACACAGAAGACACAAGACTATCATGGGATTGAGAGCACATCCTGTTTCTTCATTTCATTGTTTTTTTTACCGAAGTGTTTTTTTTCTTTTGTTTTGATGTTGAATCATCTGGATTTAAAATCTTCCTTGTTGAAATGTTTCAAGTGGCTTCAGCAGTCCATTTTTATGTGTCTCTGAAAATGCAAAAGAAAATGTTAAGGGATATTCCAAAAAGAACAAAGGTTAAGAGTGGAGTCACATTTTTAAAGAGTTACCAGAAAGAGAGCTGTAGTAAGAATAAAACTTTTGAAAAACAAATTTATGAAGATCAGTTTTCTTAAAGTTGACAAATGTTATCAACGCATGGTTTCCTCAAACCAGAAAAAAATGTACAGACCCAAGCCTATTCCCACGCATGGAGGGGGAAGTGGCTAGGTGCTTTTTCTTGAGTCACCATGTTCTTTGAAAAAAAAGTCCACCAAAACAGTATAAATACAGCTGAGAGCATCTGGCAATCATTGACAAGTTTGGACAACTTTGTGTCGACAACAATGACAGCTGTTCTGCTGCTCCTGCTGCTGGCCGGTCATACCTTTGCCCTCCCTCTGCAAACAGGAGACTTTTCCTCCAGCAGCTCCACAGAAATAGACGATTACCTTTTAGCCGAGGTGAGAACTGATGACTTACTCTCTTTTTTTTTATCCTTGGAAAGACGCTTTACATTTGCATTTCCCGTAGTGTCTTGTTTTAAAGCAGGAGGAGTAAATCATGTGATTATTTTTGTTCTATTTCAACCAGAAATACCTTCGACAGCTCTATGGTCTCTCACCTGGTCTCCAAGGTCGAAAGGCAGCATCTGGAGCCTTTCAGACTAAGATCAGGGAAATGCAAAAATTCTTCAAACTTAAGGTGAACAACATCAAAAAAACAAACTAAGCGCCCTATTCTTTTTCTTTGATCACAATATGACACCAAAAAAACTCATTGATAAATATTGGATGAATTTGTATCTGTCTTTTTGTCTGTTAATGTATTTTTTGTATCTTTTGTAAAGGTGACAGGGAATCTAGATGAAAAAACTTTAGACCTGATGAAGCAGCCCCGTTGTGGTGTCCCAGATATTGGGGAGTACAACCACTTTCCGGAACGTCTGAAATGGAAGCACAATGATCTCACATTCAGGTATGATTCCAGGACTAGTACACTTTTGTGGTGACACTAATCTCTGAGAGCTTCTGCTCTGACTCACCTACAAATCTGATATTCCACAGAATAACAAATTATACTCCAGATCTAAAGAGTTCTGATGTAGACAGAATAATCCGTCAAGCTCTGAACGTCTGGTCTGCTGTCACTCCCTTGACTTTCCGGAAACTGCGTGAAGGCACTGCTGATATCATGATCAGCTTTGGGTCAAGAGGTACAAAAGCGGCAGACTTTTATGAAAGTAGTTTGAAAATAGCACAGTTTAAACCAAAGTTTTTAAAGGTTTAAAAATTTTATGGTCTCTACTTTGAAGAACATGGAGACTTTAACCCGTTTGATGGGCCAGATGGACTATTGGCACATGCCTACCCACCTGGCCCTGGGATTGGTGGAGACGTTCATTTTGATGAAGATGAAAACTGGACCAAAGATTCATCAAGTAAGAATCATCATTATTGAGTTACTAATTTTTCATTTTTAAAATGACCAAATCCAAACTTGTGTTATTCCCTGCAGATTATAACCTGTTCATAGTAGCAGCCCATGAACTGGGCCATGCACTTGGGATGTCCCATTCATCCGACCCTGGCGCCTTAATGTATGCAGCATATTCTTACAGTGAAGGGTTTCCTTTGGCTGAAGATGACATTGACGGCATTCAAGATCTGTATGGTGAGCATGTTTATAAAAATGTCTTTAAATTTGTAATCTGGGCATGGATAGGGTTCGTCAAAGGCTTTCCTTTACTTTAAAAGTGGTTTAAGTGAGGCAAACCAATGTCTGTTGTCAATTACAGGTCCCAACCCCAACGGCAAGAAGGTGAAGCCAAAGCCTGATGCACCAAAACGATGTGATCCAGAGCTGAGCTTAGATGCAGTCACAGAGTTTAGAGGAGAAACTTATATCTTTAAAGACAGGTACAGCACAAAAACTGTATATGTTACATAATCTGATCACTTTACAGCAACATCCCTTAAAGCCTTAGACACATCTGCCCTTACGGATCAATACGGGCTGTCTGCTGGCAAAAAATGGACAAACTTGTGACAGACACACAGGAAAAACAGGGTCATAGACTGCTTGATGAGCCCCTAGAGCAAAAAGGTTAAAGTTCATTTTTTTCAGTGAAAATACTGTTGGTGACAGGTTGTTGGAAACACATACAGTACTGAGTGAAGTAAGGGAGACGCAAGCATGTCGAATGTATTTTGCAACCCCTTAAATCCTGCACACAGTGCAAGAGGCCCATAAGTGCTGTCCATGTATCTCCTTGGTGAAGCATGACGGTAAAGCTACGTTCACACCGCAGAGCATTAACATGTGTTTCAGGCTTTAGCTCATTATTGGACAAGTGTCACATTCCCGGTGTGTTCGTAGCTTTAGACTTTAGAGTAAATACAGCATATTTACCTCTAGTTTAATTTTTTTTCTCAATTTTAAAGTCTGGTTAATTAGGTTGGAACTGAAAAAAGATGCATTAAAATCACAGGACAAAGTTGAAAAGAGAAATAAATGACTCCAACCACAAATACCGAACAGCTCAAAGTCCCACTCTGATCATCTTAAGATCTATCGTAAAAGCGTTCCTAGTGGTCTTTGAATTATGATAATGCAAGTTTTAGACCAAATAAAACAACCTGTGTTGTTTTCTAGGCAATTGTTTGACTGCATCACCCTTACGTCACGAGTTAGTGCAACTTACATTAGCCTTGCAGTCACTTTATAATACACAGGCGACAATGGTACGTTCCATTTTCATGACGTCCATTAGGTGGCCGAACAAGCCTCAAGGTAACTGCAAGAGACATCTACGCTCCACTAAAAATGCCGCCGCTGCTGTCTATGACCATCCAGGAGCTCAGACAACCCAAACACCAGCAGCACCCGTACGGGTCTGTGACTAAGGCTTAAGATCTCAATCATCACACAGGAGTTATGGTCTCTGAACTATGGCTGTGTCCTGAATTTCCACCCTAACCCCAACTACTAAAAAACAATAGATTTGACGTCATCGATGTCACGAAATTAAAATCTAATTGATATGAGCATTTTGCGATGATTATTTATGAGTCCACTGTCTTCTGTAGATAAAAACTTTGATGGTTTATTTATTTAAAAAATACATTTAAATACATTTTTTTGGCAGAAACTGTTCTGACGCAATGCATTGTAGTCTACATTCGTTGATCTAGTTAGCATATAGATGCGCACTGGTTTTTCACAGAGACTTCTGGGTAATTTCTAATTAGGACATTAATTGGCCTAGGGGACTGGATATTGGAATTGAAGATTCGGACAGCACTACAAAACGGTGAACGCTCTATATAGTGCATTATATAGGGGTTAGGGTGGAAATTTGGAATTCGGACACAGCCTATGTTTTAATCTTATTGCTCAAGATGTTTTTACCCATAAGCCTTTTGGTGGATCTGCGGTTATTGGGAATTCCTCAAGGCTGAATCTTTCCTTGTTTGATGCCGTTCTGCCTTCTCCTCAGATTCTACTGGCGCCTTCATCCTCAGTTTTCAGAACCTCAGCAGAGCCTGATCAAGTCCACTTGGCCTTTTCTACCCAACAAGGTGGATGCAGCGTACGAAAACACAGAGAAGGATTTAGTGATCATGTTTAGAGGTGAGCACATCTCTGCCTCTGGTTTTCTTTTGATTATGAAGAATACGATTCAAAAACTCTGTTTCTAACAGGGATCCGAATGTGGGCTTTGAATGGCTATGACCTTGTGAATGGATACCCAAAGTACATACACCAACTGGGTCTTCCCAAAAGAGTAAGGAAGATTGATGCAGCTGTGTATATCAGAGACACCGGGAAGACTCTGCTCTTCAGTGAGGAAGAGTATTGGAGGTGAATTGGACACAACGAGACATATAAAAGATTTAACTGTGCATTCTTGGGAAACAGGATATACATTTTTCCACATTGATTTCTGTATTTTAATGTTTTGTTTATTTGTAACTTCTAGTTATAACGAGGCAGAAAGTACCATGGACAGCGGCTACCCAAGATCCATAGAGAGAGACTTTCCAGGAATCGGTGATGAGGTCGATGCTGCTGCCTATCGCTCTGGTATTCTTGAAACTGTTAAACACTCACAGATTTGCCACTAGATGTCTCTAAATACCAAACCTTCAACGTGTAGGAAAATTTTTTTTCCTCTAAGCAGTTGAGGCTGCGATTGATTGTTCCTCTTTGCTTTTCTTTCAGGGTACTTGTATTTATTTCATGAACACCTGCAATATGAGTACAGCTACATCTCCAGGAAGGTCGTTCGAGTCATGAGAGCCAACTCCATCCTTGAATGCTCATAGGAATGTCACCATCAATCACAAATATATAGCTGGCTATATGCTAACACACTGTGAGGAAGACATCGCAGTGAGACGAAATGCAATTCAGTGCAGAGAAGAAGAAAGTCGTCCAAAAGAAAAGAAGAAGGAAATGTAAATTATTGCTGGTGCTGCTGGACAAACAGTACAAAAATATGATAAATACAGTTTATTATTATTTAATATTTAACACTCATATGTTTTGATTTTTTTTGGTCTATTTTATTTGTCTTTTTAATTGTCAAAAAAAGATTAACGACATTCCAAGAACAATGCTGCCTTCCTGTGGTCTCATCACACCCAAATGGATAATTTTGGAAAATTTGATATCAACTAGAAACATTTGTTGTAATGTAAATTGAAATAACAAACACCCCATGTACCCAGAATTCTTGGAGCATATTTTATTTCATGATGATTTTGGTTTCAGCACTGGAGCGCTTTATTAAACGGCTCCTTGGATTGTCTGCAACCACATGGAAATGGTTTATTAAATTGGGTTTGTCCACAATTTTGCCAACGATTTTTTAAAGGGGTATTGTTTTTTTGATACTTGTTTATGTGCGTGACATCTAATAAGAGACTTAAACTACGACACTTAAAAAATGCATCAGCTCAAAATACAAGCACCCTTCAAGAAAGGGTGCTTGTAGGACACTGTACAGAAGCAGAAGTCAATACCCCTTGTTCAATCCTATGGGGTCATCTGGACCCCATGGTAGGGGTAACACGTCATCCCTACCATGATAAAGGTGGATAAAGGTGGAGAGGATTTCATGTAATCCATGGACATCAGTGAAGATCACAAATCATTGAAGAACAAAGGGTCAGAGCTCTGTCTAGTGGGTCTAGATGACCCCACTGTCTAGTGGGTCTAGATGACCCCACTCCCAATGTTAACGTGGCTAGGATAGAACAAGGGTAATTAGCACTGCATTCAACGCAAACACATTAAGTGACGACGAGAAGTAGCTACTCACTTTTGTCACCAGAGGGCGCTCTTGTCAAACTTTTGAGTAGGCATCGAAGATTAATAAAGGTCCATGAAATAAATGTCAATAAAAGCGAAATTATTCAACATTATGCCAATATTTCACTTTGATCGAACCAGTGGGTTTGAGTCCAAATAGAGTCTGTACTTTATAACATAAAGACTGTAAGGGCAGTTCTAAAAAACAGAACCAACAGAGAAAATCTAGACTTAATCACTTTAACAGAAAGTGTTGATCCTTTTGAGAGCTCTTATGCAACATCAAATATGTTTTACTAAACAGCCTTCTGGGCCAAGAACCATAATCCAGACGGCCCAGTCATGTGGAGGCAATTACGCCAAGCAGTCCTCTTATCTTCTCTAAACAGAAAGGACGGAGAGCGTGCTGCATCAGCCTGTGTTCCTCTTCAGGTTAACTCCAACTCATAAAATCGTCTCTCAAAGATCACAGTTGTCTGTTTTTGCATCAGATAGTCCTTTACTAGTTTTATCTAATTGGCAGATAGAATATTAAAAAGGTTCTAAGCAGAATAGCTTTAAAACTGGCTAAAAAGAACAATAACTGTTTCAGAGTTTGCACACACAAAAATCAGCAGCCACTCATGAGTTTACCCTTCAAATGTACTAAACTTGTGTTTCTTTGTAACTGTGTGTCTATATATAAGACTGAGAAGGCATCTTTGAGAACACACTGTGCAGTCACGGTGCTTGGGTGTTTTTTGATCTTTTGGTTAGATTAACAAGAGTTTCCTGTCTCTTATTTTTCACAGTCATGCACTTCCTTCCTGATCATTTGCACACACACATGGGTCTTGTTTTCCATACCTGAGCTTTAAATATGTTTCTTTTTTTGCATTTTTAGAAAATGTGTTTCACCTTCAAAGACTCACTCTATGAAAATCCGGTTTTGAACATGTTCTGACATTTTTCTGATGATGAAGGATGTGTATGAAGAAAATTCAGCTTCAAGTTACATTTCAGACTATTTCATTATTGAAATTGTGGTGAATTAGGAGCAGACAAAAAAAACGCAGTTTGAAAAAATACACTGGGTGAGCCACAAGCTCCCTGCTCTGCTTCATTCTGATGCAACTGCCTGCAGACAAACGGATCCACGTACGTCTTTGTTTTCCTCGTCTGAGCTGGAATCTGGATCAAAACTGTACGGCTGGATGGATCTGATACAGCTTAATATTTTTGTTGTACTGGTTATTCTAGGTTGAGTGTGTGAGGGACTGTAAGCTAGCAGGAGAGTGCAAGAAACAGAGATCTCTCAACAATAAGGAGGGAAAGTGGGGGCGGGGTTGCATTGCGCCAATAGTCCCGCCCACAACTCAAAGGGTGCATTGCCAATAACCTTCTGCTGCTCTGCAGAAACAACTGCCTAGAAAACGACACAAGTTTATTTTTTATTTTTGGCTAAAAATGTCATAATCATAGTTAAAAGACCACTGGAAACACTTTTACTACAAGTCAAAAGATGATCAGAGTGGGACTTTAAGCTGTTTGGTATTTGTGGTTGGAGTCATTTATTTCTCTTTTCAACTTTGTCCTGTGATTTTAAGGCATCTTTTTTCAGTTCCAACCTAATTAACCAGACATTAAAATTGAGGAAAAAAAAGTGAACTACAGGTAAATATGCTGTATTTACTCTAAAGTCTAAAGCTACCAACACACCAGGAATGTGACACGTGTCCAATAATGAGCTAAACGCGCTTTCTTGAACGTGCATTTAGCTCCCAGTGTTCACACTGGATGAACAGGGAGGGGCTTCTTCTTCTTCTTCTTCTTGCTCCACTGTTTGCCAGCGCATGCCTGCCACCTACAGTTGGAATAGGGTTTGTGCGAAGCAAATCTTATGACTGTTGCTCCAGGCTTTTTCTTTCATAGCTCTATTCCAATATATAAAAGCTGCGATTATGAATTTTCCCTCGATGATCAAATGGTTGACACATCTGTGAATTAAACCAAGAAACCAGGAGGCTGAAACGCTTGTTGATAGAGACTTTTCATAGGAAGTCGAGGTTGGTGTGAGCGTAGCTCTGTATGCTTGCCCTGCACTCCTGGACGGACATAATGAGAGTTTGATTGATTCTGACTGGTTTCAATAAACATATAAAACTCTGAACTTCTCTGTTCACTTATTTAAGAATAATAATACATTTTTTATTTAAAAAAGGAATGAATGAATGAACATTTATTAATAAATAACTAAATAACTAACTAAATAAAAAAGTGAATTAATAAGTTGTAGGTTTTTTGAAAAAGACAAAAACAGGGAGAATAAAAGTGTCCTTCCACAGGGAAAACCTCTCCAGCCAGGAGCTCCTGATGGAAACCAGATGGAGGAGAATAACAGGGTATATCCAGTTTCCTCTGGGAAACTCCCTCCACACTCCCCCAATTCAAGGTGATGCAAGCTTCCCGAGCAGGCTGCATGGGAAGGAGAGCGGTCATTTTACAAAAGGCACTCTGCAACATGGGTGCAAGAGTACATTGTTGGAGTTCTGCTGCCATTGTTTGACGGGGTTTGTCTGTAACGCTGTGTTGACAAATTCCTCTTTGAGAGGTTTTAACTGTGTGTGTGCTTTTGAAGAAATAATCCTGGTATCACAGTGTTTACCTGACTCTTGTAGCCTCTTCGTGTTTCTCTCCTGGGAATCAATAAAGTCTCTGGATTATGTCACTCAACAACAAAAAAGTAAGATGTTTTTCAATTGGTCTGACCGTTGGTTCTCTTTTCGGGTTTCCTTCAGGGGTCGCCACAACGAATGAGCTTTCACTGATTGGTTGGGCCTTCCTGACAGAACCCTGTAATTAATCTGGGCTGGGGACCGGCACAGGGAGATCCAGATTTGGCCCCCCTGTGGCCACATAGTTCAGCAGGGGTCTTTCCTGGGGACCCGCACTGGATGAAGCTCATCCCACCCCCTGTCTTACACACAGCCCACTGAGCCAGCCAGTCTCCTAAAAGTCTTTTGACTTGGGAGCCCTAAGCTATGATGTTATCACTGCCTTTAGGCATCATTAGTGTCATGGACCTCTGGAGGCTTACTGGTTTAGGTCCTGTGTTTGCCAGAGTCAAACATGGGTGCGACTTGTGTCCAGCGGCGTTCAGTCCATTAGTGGCTGCTTGGGTGTCAATGGACTTGCTGACTTCCAGGTATGATTCTGAGATCAGGAGAACAAGATCTCCTTGAAAACAAACTTAATCTATTGTATAAATAACAGTGTAAACAGTCATTGCATTTCAAACACACTTTACATTTCATGGGGAAATATAAAAGTTGCAGCTCGTGTCTGAAACCGAAATCTCCACCTGGTTTGTGGAAGACAGGTGACTGTGCTGATCATGTGTGACACACCCCCCCCCCCCCCCCCCCCCCATATATGGTGCTGTGGAGGTTCAGAGCACCTTTTTGAGTGACACACTGATCCATCAACTCTGTCTAAAGCAACATTACAGAAGGTCTTCACTGGCTGCTGCAGGAAAACCTGTTCTACCAAAGATGCTTTTACATATAAACACCCACAACTCAATTGCAGAAAAAGTGCAACTAAACTAACATTGTGCAACACTAAAATCAGACTGTTTCCCATGCAAGTGTTTCCTTTTATTGACTAGATATTTTTGACCTGAATTTTTAATGTATCGTAGATTCTTTTTGAAAGTTATCGTTGTGGCAGGTTCTTGTTACCTCTCTTCTTTTGCTCTACTGTCATGCTCTATTAATTATAATAATAATAATTGGTACTTTATTGATCCCTCAATGGGGAAATTCTTCTCCGCATTTGACCCATCCCCTGGGGGAGCGGTGAGCTGCAGCCTAACTGTGCTCGGGAGGCAGTAGTGCTAAGGGCCCTCACTGGGTGATTGCTCAGTTTACACGGTAATTGCCTCAGTACTCAGTATTTACTTGCTGCTACCTGCGTGTCTGGTGCTGGTGCCGTGTGGATGCCACCTGCTGACTGAGTGTTCATGAACCCACGTATAGAGTGTTCTTGAACGCACCACACGTGCCTAGTGTGTGTGGACCTTGAATGCAGCACAATGCTGCGTTCACACCAAAACGTGATTTCAGAGGGAGCCAGCTTCAATGTAAAGGCGTGCTTGTGTCATGGCTAGCTATGCTAGGCAGACCCAGATGCTGGAACCTGGAAGGAGGACAGGAGACGAGTAAAGGTACGTAATGGTTTTATTGCTCCAGTGATGTAGTAGTTTGTTGTGGCAGGAAGGCGGCGAGGCTGGAGAGTCGTCGTGGTTACAGAGCGAGACTTGAGGTTCGGACGTGGCTCGTGCTGAGGCGTGAAGTTAGGACGCTGCTCCATAATGAGGTAGGTGGCTTCGGATGATGATCCGCTCGGGTAGAAACTGATTCAGGCGTCCACTCGTGGGCATGAAGGTCCTGGAGACAGGATAGCGTGCGTAAGGCGAGAACATAAAGGTACATGACATGAAACTGTGATAAGACCAGACTAGCAACATCAGAGCCAACGAAGTGGCATTGAATCCTGGTCCTGGAGCTTCTTAAGAAGGTCTGGCGGGGTGATGAGATGAGTGGACGCAGCTGAGGAGAATCAGTGGCCAAGCAGAGAGGGGAGGGGGAGGACAGCTGACAGAGGCACCATGACAGTTTGAGAGGAACCAGCGCCTCGCCTGGATCGTCGGTGAGACCAGGCAGCTGACGGCGGGGAAAGGCGCCGGAGATTAAGGCCCAACGCGGAGCCCCGCCCGAGAGGAGTGCCCACAGCCCCAGACGGGCACCTCATCCCCACCCAGGAGTTCTGGACATCCCCCCACCCCAACCCCAGGTACAAGCCAGGACCCCCCAAGGGAGACCCGCCCCACGCTCCATGCAGCCACCCACCCGGCCCACGGTTGGTCCAGGAGAGAGCAAGGCAGGGGCCAGCCGCCCCCGCCCCGGACGAGGGCACCCAGGAGAAAAGGGAGCCCACAAGGGGTGTTGTAAACATGGCCTGACCAGGCTCGGTCACAGTTGGAAATTTGGCGAGGCCCAGCGCTCAGGGGCAAGGACCAGAACCCACCCCACAGGGACACGGACACCCCTGGCTCAGGTGTGATGCGATCCCCGGCTTCTGGCCTTGCCAGAAAGCTCAGGGATCCCCCTCCCTGCGTGGAGAGAGGACTGCTGGGCCCAGGAAACCGGCACCCAGGGGACATGGCCGCCGTTGCCAAGGGCCCAGTACCCCCTACCAGGGATGGGGTAGGGGACAGATGGACCTAGGACCCACCTTCCTTGTTAAATGCATGTATGTGTGTTTATGTTGCAGTGTATATTTTGAGGGGTAAAGGGTGTGCACTAAGGGGGTGCAGTTAAAATTGATGGGTAGGGCACTGAGGGGACATCTCCTGATTACTCACATTGATGTCCCTTCACCCTCCCCACCAAGGGGCCCTAAATGTCTATGGTGCGGTTCAAATTGGAGGGTAGGGCGCTAAAAGGACATCTGCTGCTTGCTGGCAGAGATGTCCAAGTGCCCCCCATCACTGCGGTGATACCTTTAATGGTCACTGTCCCTGAAAAATAAATAAAATTGATATAAAAGATAACTTCTAAATGAAATTCCTTTTGTTGCATAAATGCACATTTCTGTCTGATGTTAAGCATTAAAACCTAAATGATTATCAGTAGAAAAATTGAAGACTGGAATATTTTAAGTAAAATTATTTCTAATGATGACGTAATCTGAGTTTTTTTAATGACCACAACCATTTATATAAACAGAAATCTTTTTTAGTTTTACATGAGAGATTCAGCATTAGCAGAAGAGTTACAAAATACACAGATTTCCTTCATTGAGCAACAGCTGTTTCCGTTCAACATCACTTTAAACTTTAAAGAACTGTCAGGATACAGTTTCCCACAATGCATTGTTTTGTACTCATCAAGGCAGCTCACAGTCAGCGTAGTGCCTAATTTCCAACCGCGCTCGCCTGGGTAGGCGCCGTGCACCCGCCTCTTTCTTGTAATATTTGTCTGATGATTGACATGCGTTGTCGGAGTGAAACACTAACCAGCATACACCGCGTCCCCGGTGATCTGCAGAGCGCTGCGTCCTTCTGGGTCACCTCAAACATGTCAAGCGGTACAGACGAGATCTGAGGTCCTGCGGCGTGATTTAAGCGACGGACGTGGCGTGAAGGTCTAGCAGTAGGGTGATTTGTCAGAGTTCAAATATCTGAATTTTGGCTTCATCGGCGCATCGCATCTACCGATTAAGGTGCACACACACCGGCCGCGTCCAGCGTTCATGAACAGGCTATACTGCTTTCATGGACATGCATTCAGCCGGGGGTGTACACACTGGACCGGCACCAGACACGCAGGTATCGGCAGGGAGGGGATTCTTCTTCTTTTGCCTTTCTACTGTTTATTAGCAATCACCTAAAATAGGTAGAACCTCGGAGCGAAATGCACTACAAATCCCACAAATTTAGCTCCAGGCTTTTTGTTTTCACAGCTCTGTTTCTGTTAATGTTCGTATTGGAGTCATATTTAAACAGCAGGAAACAAACAGCAATGATTAATTTCTCCTTTGTGATCGTATTTACAACTGTTGCTACTTCTGTGTTTTGAAACGGACGCCACCTACACGTCACTATCAAATCCGAGTCCCTGATTGGTTCCAGTTTCAAAAGTTCAACCGGTACCGGGAGAATCTTTGAATGATCCCATGAACCCAGACATGGAGATGCGCTTACCGATGTTTTCGTAGAACTCTTCCTAATAGATATACCTGATCTCTAAACATCATCTGTGTCTTCCATGCATTGTTAGTGACATATACACAGTCAGGCTAAAAACATTAGCTGGTAGCTCCTCCCACAAGCGAAACCTCGTGGCCTGTGATATTTGAAAAAGAGGCTTGGCTGAGAAATCAAACCTCTGAGCTGTACGGCGCTTTGCAGGCATGCAGATGTCTGTTTTCACTGCACTACAACAAACCAAAGGGCACTTGGGGCAGAAAAGCTTCCCTGCAAATCTACAAACACTAGAAGTTTAGAAGCTCTAAAATGCTTTTTTTGCAATGCACACGAAGGACAGCTTGAAGCACACGTGTCAAACTCAAGGCCCGCGGGCCAAATGTGGCCCGCCATGTTATTACATGGGCCCTCAAGAGCACAACATTTTTTTATTTCTTAAAATATAATAAAAAAATTGGTGGGTATTTATTCATATCTAGGGGGAATCTGACTTGAAATATGGGATTGGGCAGCTAAACATTAGGACTTAAACACTATCCATATAACCTAACCTGACAGAATCAAATGGATTTATGCCAAAGTAACAAGAAAACATATGTGTTCTATGCAACTGTAATTGTCACTTTAAAAAGTTATAATAAATAAATAAATAAATGAGTTATTTAACAATAAGGAGTATTTACGTTTATTTTTCATTACATTTAGTTCCATGTATAAGTTAGATCTGGCCCTTTGAGGGCAGCTTTATGCTGATGTGGCCCTCAGTGAAAGTTAGTTTGACCCCCCCTGCTTTAAAGGTTCAACACAATGAGGCCATGTTGGGGTAAGTACATTAAGCTCCTTGATTAGCTTCATTCTCAGGAGGATTTTTCCAGAAGGGTTGTATCACTGACGTCTGATAGTTTAATTAAAAGCAGAGCATTTATTTAAGATATTCTGGTTGCCTGAACACATTTTGTGTTGCTCAGATTGTTCCTTTGCATCAAACCAATTACATCTCACAGCTGAATGTCCCACAGCACAGCAACGCAAAACAGCATGCTTGAAGACGTTGATCTCAACTTTGACAGTTCCTGTTGTTTAGCCTTTCATGAAGCCGTTGGGTGGTTTGAAGAACGAAAGAAAATGTGTGTTTTACACTGCAAAACAAAATAGCACCACGTATTTTAGCTTCTACTTTATTTTATCACACTTGATATAAGCAAATACTAACTTACTACTAACTTTTTAGGAAGATTATCAACTTTTTCAAGAATATACATCTTGAATTTCTTGTTGAGTTATTTGATCTCTAATTAAACTTATTTTTGGACTTAAAATGTACTGGTACATAAACATCTGACAACTAGAACTTAAAATGTGTAATTCTAGTCTTATTTTTATTAGTCTAGATATAACAGTGTTTTTCCACCTTTTTTGAGCCAAGATAAACTTTTTCTTTGACAAAAATCCGGCGGCAGATCAGCAACAACACATCTCACGTGCTATTTTTGTAATAATTGAGGCAAAAAATTTGAAATTGCAGCTTTTTTCATCTCTATTAAGGAAAAACATCTAATAATTTGTACTCCTTTTGAGAAGTCATTTTTTTTTCTGTGTAACTTTGACATTAAAGAGCCACTGCCATCACATGGTGTTATTTATTGTAAAAGTGTTCCCAGTGGTCTTTTGGTTATGATTATGCTATTTTTTGCCATCCAGGCATACAGTTTAGATCCAGATTCCAGCTCAGCCTAAGAAAATGAAGATGTACACGGATCGATTCGTCTACAAGTGGATGCATCAGAATAGAGCAGGGCAGGAAGCTTGTAGCTTGCTGTTGTAGCTTCTTCGTCACAGCTATAAACTTTTTCCTACGGCCTTTTTTCATCTATTCCGGAAACTCCTTGAATTCAACAAAGAAATGCTCTGGAATTTTAAGCTTAATTTTCTTGATATATGTCCTCCATCATCAGAAAAATGCCACAAGAAGATATTAAAAAAAACAATTATTTCCTGTGTGGGTCTTTAAAAACTTCCAGAAATATCTACACCAGCATGCAGGAAGCTTCCCCTCTGCTGTGTTCTTCTGTCAGATCAGATAACGTTTCAGTGGCATTCATCCCCTCTGGCTTGTCCTTTCAAAAGCATTCGGAGAAATGTGAGGCTTTTTCACATTTTTGCAAGCATGAAATGATGGCCTTTTTTTGGGAGATAACGAAAGCAAGACATGCTTCCCTTTTTCAACTATTTATCCCTGCAGTACCAAATTCCAACATAGATTGTGATGGGACAACCTTTTGACAATCCCCATCTATTTTGTTATGATTCTTTTTTGTTCCTTTAGATAGTCTTCAAGTTATAAAAGCCACTTATATAAAC
Organism: Oryzias curvinotus; assembly: GCA_023969325.1. Taxonomy (NCBI): domain Eukaryota; kingdom Metazoa; phylum Chordata; class Actinopteri; order Beloniformes; family Adrianichthyidae; genus Oryzias; species Oryzias curvinotus. The sequence continues at coordinate 40,264,898 of CM043718.1, forward strand.
AAAGCTTTTTAAAATAAAAGCAATAGATGGCATGCTGGATCAAGCAAACAGCTTATCAGTTTTTACACAGGTTGTCCCAAACTGGGGAACAAGTTGGATTGCACTAAACAAAGTACAAACCCTAATGTTGAGGCTGCAGTGATGTCCAAATGTTAAGGTTTTTCAGTATAGCTTTTCTATGTTTAACATCACGTTATGGAAAAAAAGACACTGGACCTACAGTACATAGGTTATCTAAGTCAGCAAGTTTCACTTTTGCAGTCGGCCCATTGACTTACGGTATTAACTATTGTGCTATCTTATGGGGTCCAGATGACCCCCCCCCCTTCCATTGAGGTGTTCTCCTACCATGACAAAGGTGGATAAAGGTGGAGAGGATTTCATGTAATCCATGGACACCAGTGAAGATCACAAATCATTGAAGAACAAAGGTTCAGAGCTCTGTCTAGTGGGTCTAGATGACCCCACTGTCTAGTGGGTCTAGATGACCCCACTCCCAATGTTAAAATGCCTAGGATAGACCAAGGGATAAAATAATCTTAGATGGCAAGGTTGCCTTTATGTCTCTCCTATTAGCAGTTGTGTATTAATCTTCTTAATAAATGTATCCTTTTTTATATCCTTTACATATTCTAAATTTATTCTGAAAATACGGTGGAGCAAAAAAAGTATTTGGCAGTCACAGATTCTGGAAGTTGTTCCACTTAAAAAACAAACAGCCATTAACAACCTTGTTCCTCCATATCTCTTGGATCTCCTCTGCACTCTCCTGACCTCCCTTGTCTGTATGGAGTACTATTTATGCCAGCATGCATGGGGAGGACAGTCCATTCAGCTTGTGGAAAAAAGCTTTTTAGCATCCTGCTGGATCTGCAGCTGATGCTCCTGAACCTCTTCCCAGAAGGCTTGAGGGAGAACAGTCCATGGCAGGGGTGCTGGGGGCCCCTAACGATGGAGGTTGCTCTGCGTAGGCAGCGCTGCAGGATTGGGAGACGTGCACCAACAATCCTGCTGAGCCGTTGTTTGTTCTGAACCTTGCAGCTGCCAAACCAGGATGTGAAGCTCTGTGTCAGGATGTTTTCAATGGTGCCCTTGTAGACGGTGACGAGGTGAGGTGTTGGAAGAATGTTTTTAAATGGTGTACGAGTGCCAAGAAAGGCGTCTTCAAATAAAATGTTTTATTATTATTATTATTATTACCATCAAAAAGAGGAGAGAGGTCTTTAATGTTCATTACAGGCTCACATCAACTGTGAGTTTATTTGTACTTTGAAGCAGAAAAAAGGAATTTTATCTCCTGCAAACAAGCAAGAATTCTGTCCCTTACAGATCTGTTACTTATTTAAGAAGTGATTCTATCCTCCACTCATTACCTGTATTAATGGCTCCTGTTTGAACTGGCCATCTGTATAAATAACAGCTGCCCACAGTCAGAAATAGTCAGACCTCTCCACCATTCTCAAGAACAAAGAGCTGTCTTAGGACACCAGGGACAAGCTTGTACATCTGAAGAAGACTGGGATGAACCAATGTACAAAACCAAGCAGCTCAGACAGAAGAGATCAACTGTTGGAGCAATTATTCCAAAATTGGAAGAAAATACAACATCACTGACAATCTCCCTCCACCTGGGGCTCTGTGCAAGATCTCACCTGGTGGGGCCCAAATTATTTTGAGAACATTGAGGAAACAACCCAGAACTACACAGGAGAACTGGTCAATGACCTGAAGAGATCTGGAACCACGGTAACAAAGGTTACTAAAGGTAACAAATTATGTCATCGTGTTTTCAAATCCCGCAGAGCTCCAAAGGCCTTTTCTAGAGACCATCTGGACGATGATCCGGAGAAGGATTGGGAGAAGGTCAGATGATCAGATGAGACCAAAAATGGAACACTTTGGTATGAACTCCACTCGGGATATTTTGAGGAGGAAGAATCCAGATTTTCACCTCAAGCACACCATACTCACCGTGAAGCATGGGGGTGGAAGCATCATGCTTTTAAAGGCTGCTTTTCTGCAAAAGGGACCATCTGTATTGAGGAAAGGCTGAATGGTGCTGTGTATGGTGAGATTTTGGACAAAAACCTCCCTCCATCAGTGAGACCCCAAACACACTAACCAGGCAACAGACGAGTGGCTATGTTAAAAAGCATTTCAAGGTTCTTGAGTGGACTCACCTGGATCTTAATCCAATAGAGAACCCCTGGAGGGAGTCGAAAGTCCGCCCCAAAACATCACAGCTCTTGAGAAGATCTGCATGGAAGAATGGACCAAAAAAGCAGCTAGAGTGTGTTCAAATCTGAGGAAGCCAGAGTGGCACTGCAAAGTATTGAAGTGAATTTTTGTTGACCAAATGTTTATTTTCTGCAGTTGTATGCAAATAAATTCTTTGAAAATCCTATAAGGTGATTTCCTGGTCTCTCACATTAGACGTTTATCTAGAATAAACTTTACAGACATCTTTTAGTGGGACAACTTACGAATCTGGGAATGGCAAATACTTTTTAGCCCCCCTCTGCTAAATTTGTTACACTCTTCCAGTCATTATTTAACTTTACAATTTGATTTTGGTTCTAATTCATTTTAGATGGAGTGATAGCTAGCTAAAAAGCTAAATTCAAAAGTTTCCAACAATTTGAAATAAAAAAAAGCCTGCAGCATTCTGTGGTATCATCCTACATGAAAAAACCAAACACTAGTTTGAGTTCAAACTTGTAGAGCTTGACCTGTCTATACTTGAAACTTTGGTGCTTTGGATCATCCGTCAAATCAAGAAGGTGCCTGGTCAGTCTTCTGAATAGTTTTAGCACTTTTGGTGCATAAGTGGCTTCTTTCCAAAAACTGCTTTTAAACCAGGAGACATGAATATTTCCCACATGATTACGCTGCATCAATCTGGTATAATCAAAGAGAAGGTCATCTTAGACGAGCTCAACTCAGTCTTTTAGCAAAAAATGCTTTTAATGTATTATATCCTTTTTGTGTAATCAGAAAAATATATCTATTTCTTTGAAAAAGAAATGAAATAGGATTTGTCTTCAAAGATCTCTTTAAAGTTCCGTTTATCTCTACTAGTTTTAAACTGGATAAATGACCCCACCCAGTTCTCTACTGGATGTGTTTATTTATGTCTTTGAACTCAACATCAAATGGATCATATTTAGCAAATATCTGAGAAAGTACACAGTACTTAGCCTAAAAGGAGACTTGGCAAATCAAACCAGTACTTAACTGGTGATGAATTTTCCAAATGTACTTTGTTCACATTTCACAGATAATTAGTCCTTTAATTTCAGTCCATCCTGGGCCTTCCTGCTGGTTCAACCCTCAGAATTTCCTTGGATTCAGAGGTAAACAGTAGGAATTGTTACAGACTGGGACAGTGTTTCACCAGATGTTCTGAGTTTATTTTTTAGGGTTGAGCTTTGTGTATAAAAGTCAGACTTTAAATGACGTCTGGAGTGCAGAGAACAGTAAAAAGGCAGAAAAAGCCTAAAAAAAATCTTATTAAACTTTTTACATTTCTTCTGAAAATGAAACAGTTTTGTGACATTTTTCCTCCATTGAGTCGAGACTTGTCACTGATGACTCTGTTTCTGACGCAAGAGTTGAAACCCCCCCCCCGTTTGGTTTGGATTTCTGACAGATGGGTGGACTATAAAAGACTAGTCACACAACACGAGGCATTTTGTGAATCTTTCCTCTGACGCAGACGCACACACTGTCAGACACATAGTCTCACACACACACACACACACACACACGCACACACGCACACACAGAGGATGAAGTTGCTGCTCCGTCACATCCCTACTTTCTTCTTTTCCGTGGTCACCACCCTGGCTGCTTCCCAGCACTCAGCGGCCAGAACCTGCTGTGTCTCTAAAGCCCGGTACACCAGTCCAAACCACAACAGTGTTTCTGTCTCCAGACATTTCCATATAAAACCAAAGCAGAGACATTTGCACACCTTTTTTTCTCTCTCTTTAAAGTTGCACAAACCGTAAGAAAAAAGCTGCTGAGATCTAAGCTTTGTGCCTTAATCATAGCAGGGTGTGTCATTTAGGCGCCACACCCTGCTATGATTAAGGCCTCTGCAGACACGCTGAAGAGCAGACGCTTACACAATATGTTAGCCACCCTGGTTCTGCTTTTCATTTGCACTTTTTTTTCCTTGTGTGACACAACTCTGGATTCAGAAGAAAAAGTGCAATCATAGGATTCAGTATTAGACATTTATTAAAAAAAAAAAAAACAGAATCACACAAATATAAAATTATGTACAGTAGTTACATACATACAAACATAAACATTTGGACAACAGCTAATGCACTTTGATTTTTCAAGTCACAAAATAAAAACATTTATTGTGGAAGTTCAATCCAAACCAAGACGTGGACTCTGGACACTTACCCCCCCAAAAAAAGGCAGATTTGAGGTTGATCCCCCTCTAAATACTACAGGGATGGAGAGAAAACTTTACACAGGTAGATACAAAACCTCAAACTTCTACCCACATAGACAGACACCACTGCATCGATGTGTGGTCGTTATTGGTCCAATTCTTCTCCAAAGTGAAGGTTTGACTAAAAAAAAGCCACTGTTGTTTAATGTTTGGATCTGTTTGCTCTCCTGCTGTAAAGTTTTTGAGATAAGGTACAACAACAAAGGTTTTAAGGGGGTTTTAGTCTCAGTGAACTGTTTTATGTTACTATGAAAGAGTTGTTGAAATGGTCAGTCTGGTGGGGGGGGGGGGGGGGGGGGGGGTATCCAAAAAGTTCTAAACAATACTTTGGCTGTCGGGAAAACAACAACTACAAAGAAAAGGGCACATTGGTCTTTGGATTGTACATCTGAACTTAATTCAAATGTTTCTGCTGCAGTTGGCATCAAGTTCATTCATTAAAAAAAATAAAAATAATAATAAAGAAAATCTGAAAGCTTCAGTGGGATACTGCGAAAATGGAACAAAACTTAAGTGATTCCTCTCCAAGAAAAAACTTGGTAAGAACGCTTTATTGCTACACCACTAATAGATATTTTTTTGCATGTTGCTGTTAAATCTCAAAAGTGTTTGCACGCTGATGCTTTCATACCACTGCTGTTTCTGCCTAAACCTGGAGAAAAAAGTCACCAGAATATTGGAAACAAGTTTTCTTTCCAGTTTAGATGCAGAAAACCCCAGGTTTGACCAATGTCTGTGTACTTTTCATAAACAGTGTACATTACAATAGTTACAAAGTCAAGTGAATGTTTAGCAGCTTTTCACAGTAGCTCTAAGACTATAACAGATAGCAGTACTGGTAAGAAGTTGTCTCTTTGAAATAAGACGTAAAAACTCAAACGAGAACTTTTTAGTGGTCCACAACCATCCAATAAGAGTGAAGAAGGTGTTAAGTTATTAACTAGACTGCAATGTGTTTGAGAGAAAGTATAAAAATCTGGAATATGTGGAAACAGAGCTAGAATGCTGGAAATATTGAACTACATGTTTGGGCAATGGTTGCTAAAGCTGGAATAATAAACATTTTGTGCTGGTTTGTCATGTGAACACTGGTGTGAATGGCGTAGTGGTGCGACAGAACCCAAGCTACCGACAAGAGTAGACTGATTGCATATGAAAGTAGATAAGGCACAGGAAGGAAAGTAAGTTTATCACAGTACGATGCCCTCTGTGTTACAGTTCAACACTTCGTTGTGTTGGACCTGCCCCAACTGTCGGTGGAACTGGCCCTGTTTCTGACTGGTCCAGCAGTGGACGCTCTGTCCCAGTTTGATACTCCTGATGCTCGGTAGTCGCGTCAGGACGTTGGCTGGCAGAGACTCTACACCAGAGCCAGACAGGTTGAGTTCTTGTAGGGCATCCAGTCCACTTAACACTGTAGGACTCAGACTCTGCAACTTAGGGTTGCCTGAGAGATCCAGAACTTGCAAACTTTGGAGACCCTTGAAGCTGTAAGGCTCAATTGTCTGCAGTTCACTGAGGCCACTGATGGATAAATAAGATAAATCCTTCAGTTGAGCAAAGGATCCCTCTTTAATTTCTGAGATAGGGTTAGCATCCAGGTTCAGATACCTTAGTGGAAGTCCTTCCAGGTTTGGAACACTCACAAACCAATTGGATGACAGATTTAAGCTCTGAATGTGTGGTGCTCTTCCATGTGATGCAGTGGACACTGACACAAGCTTGTTATGGGAAAGGTCCAAGGTGACAGGTTCACCGTTCACTTTAGCAGAAAATATATCCATGTTGAACTCGTGAAAGTGGTTGTGGCTCAGGTCAACTTCAACCAGAGGAAGCCCTGAAAAGGAACCCACTGAAAGACTATCCAGGTCATTGAGGCTTAGATCCAGACTCTCAAGGTACCGCAGCTTGGACAAAGCGTTGGGGCTGAGCTGAGAACGAGACGGAAGAAGTTGATAAAGAAAAAAAGTTCTTTATAAATGGCTCTAATATTTACCCTTTAACATCGGAACTGGCACATTCTTTCAACTAGCGCAACGCTGTTAACTGTTTACGCGATGAACATGATTCCAGCGGACTCTGAAGCGGAGAAAAGCAGCCTCGATATGCAACACTGCTTAGTGAAGATCTTATGTAATCTTTGTAAATCAGCTATTTCTGTCACCGAGTAAAATGGCTTTGCATCATCATATTTGTGCAAAGTCATTTACTGATCAGTTCAATCATCTGATTCGCTGTGAAAACAGTCAAAGATTTACGGCACATCACAGAGCATGTGTAATTTAGGTGTTGACTGCAGCATCTCCGGTGTTAAAGGGTTAAACACTTGACAGAAATAAAAATAAAAATCACCTTTGTTATATGGTTGCTACTCAGGTCCAAACTTATCAGTGTGGTGTAGCCTGGACCAGATAGCATGGTGTCACTGAGTGGGCCCAAGCTGTTGGAAGACAGGTCTAAATGGGTCGTATCCAGTGGGATGGGAATGGGCATGGAGGGTCTCGAGGCCAGGCTTCTACAGTCCACCCTGGTGAGACTGAAACTATCAAATAGCCCATAGCTCTCCACCTCACAGTGACAACCAGGATGGCAGTTCTTGACTGCACTGCACTGGACCGCCAGCAGGAGAGACAAGCCGAGCCACAGGAAGGGCCCCATTTTCCTCTAAAAAAAGAGAGGACAAGCCATCAGAAACACGCATGACAACACAACTGGGCGAATTTATAAAGTAAAGTAGGTTAACATTTCCTTTTGTAATAGCCTCTTTTTAGATCATAATTACAAAATGTCAGAGAAATTTGGTCACAGAAAAGAAAAATCTGTTGACATATGATAGATGTGAAAAATAAAAAGTAACTGGAGCCAGGTCAACTCACCAATTAGCCACTGGGTGGCCTATGACACTAGCATGTTAGCCTTTGTCAACTTTATTGCAAGAATACCCAAGTTTACTGTAAAAATATTCAAGTTTTTTTCACTTTTGCGGTTAGCTTTTACATTTTTGACAATTGATGCAATTCAGGTTTTTTAACTGACAGGAAACCATCAAATCCTCCGAGCTATAGATCAGATGGGTTCCAGCAAAATGACAAACTTCTTTAACCAACGTATTCACCCATTTTTAAACACATCCAGGGTTTGCTGAACTCTTAGCCAAGAAAACCAAAAGGAAGAAAGTATGTAAGACAGCGGGATGCAAACCGATGTGCGAGAAGAACTCATGGTAACCCGGTAATCCAAAGCAGGTAAATCCAGTCCTGGTTTCTTGAGGTAGATTTCTACCAGGGAAACCTGGTCTCTGACAAACTTCCTCTTGTTGCATTAGCATGTTTTTAAGTACCGGTACTACAAATGTAGTCTTCTTTCTCAAGTAGGTTGGTTTCTTAAAAGTTACGGGAACAGGACTTCTGGTTTCCTTAACCAACGTAAAGGATTACCAAACCAGATTCTGGTACAGTATGTAAACATACAGTATGTAAACAGACTGTACCAGAATGCATTTTCATGACAAATTGCATTTGCACACATTGAGCAGCTGACTTGAAAAGAGCTGAGGAAGTGTAGATGTGGAAACCTGATTGATGCTGTGGAGATTAACATGCAAACAGACTTCTATTCAAACCTGCAACCAGATTAGTGCAGTGAACGTCAGAACAGCCATCATTTGACATTCTAGTTTATGGATATCGTTTTTCTCATAGTGCAAACATTTTGTGGTTTTAGAAATTCAAAGTCGCAAATCAAACACTGTGCACAAGGCTTTTGTTCAAGATATAATGTTTTTTTTTAAACTCTGTGTGCACTAAGACAAATTGCTGTCCATCTGATAAACCGCCTTAATGGTTGAGAACAAAAGAGGAATAAAAAAGAAATAAAACAACTGACAATACTTCTAAGGAATAAATAAAACCGAAAAGCTAACAAACCTTTCATTCGGCTCTTGCTTCGTTCCTCTGCGCACCTGTCCCTCCTGCAGCTCTTTTTAAGCCACGTGCGCACACAAATACACGCGCTCACACAAAGATAAGTACGAAAAGTGGGCAGGGGTCAGGAGTTGTGTAACCGCTAGAAATGTGCAGTCACTGTAAGCCCGATTAGTCAGAACACAGCAGACTGCAGGTTGGAAGACAAGCCAAAGTTTTATTGCATTACAGCTGCGTGAGAAATGTAATTACTGCATTGGCTGTCGTCTGCCACTTTGTTCTAGACACTAGACTGTAATTACCACTAAGGGTCGCTGCTTGAAACCCACTAAGGGAGGGACGCCAGCCATTCTGACGGAGGGCTGCCAAACGACAATAGGAAAAAAAGGAAATTGGTTTGAAGACTTCTGTTTAAAATATCAACTGCATTGTAGAGCAGGGGTTATTGTGGTGTTATCTAGAGTTGTGTAACAGGGTCATTTGCAATTCACTGTACTTGTGGGTCAACAAAACACAGTTCAAAGTCTACAGCAGATCACCTCTGCACAGAGTTCCTTTCTATGTCTAAACCTCTTAACGTTTATAAAAAAAATACCTTGCTTTAGAAAAAATACAATACTTAAAGAAAATACTGGCAATTTGTTTGGTTCGTGCACAAGTCAGTCAGTGTCTAAAATGTTTGTCATATGTAGGCGAAAGCTTCAGATTCTGCCGAAACAGGATTCACTATATCTATATCACAGATAAACCTAAAGGCTTTTAATTAAGATAACAACACCAATATTGCACTTGCTAGACACATTTTGATAGTAGCGTACGTATCGAATGAGATTAAAAAGTACTGATTTTAAACCCAGAATGACCGACACGAGTTTGATGGACAAACTGGAGGATCAGAAATTAACTTTAAAATAAAACTACAGGACCAAAATGTCTTAGATTTAGCTTCTTTAAAGACCCACTCCGCGGAAAACCGTGTTTTGGATGTTTTTAACATGTTCTCATGGCATTTTTCTAATGGAGTGACATTTATTAGGAAAATGAAGCTCTAAATTGTATTTCTGACTGTTTTTAATTCAGTTTTTTGTGACTCGGGAGCAGACCAAAAACTGCCGTTAGAAGCACCAACAGTCCCGCCCACAACCCAGAAGCCAATTTGTAAAGAACTCCTGCAGAAACTATGTCCTAAAAAACACGAGTTTTGACCTCATTTTGTCTAAAAACTGCATCACCATAATTACCACTGACAATAGGTCAAAAGCTGATTGGAGTGCAGCTTTAAAACTCTTCGCATTCTCCCAGCCTTCACACACGAACAGCAAGCTGAAATTAGATCCAACATGCCGAACAAATTGTCTTTCAAAGCAAACATTCTCTCCAGTTGAACACTCCTCAGATTGTTGCGTGGGTTGAAAGTCACATCTCTACATTCCTCATTACCCGCTTCAGACCGCATTTCTCTGATTTTTTTTGCTGCCATTAAAAGCTGAATTTTCTGCACCAGCTGTTGCCCTCACTTTCAGGACAATAAATCTTGACAGGAAACTCCCTCCAGTGCAACCGTCACATCAAACGCTTTCCAATCACTGCAATTAGCCAGGAGCAATTCCCTGAGTGAGCTTTTGGCAAATGCCTCTGTTCAGCCTTTTCCCCCAAAGGTCCCAACAAAACCTCTTTCCCCTAGTATAATAAAACTATCAGAAAGCTGTTATGTATTCATTCAGGTGTTTGTTGAGTTCATCTACCTTTCACCTTGTGATGAAATGCATGGTGCAGCAATTAAAGAAGGGCGTTATCAATAATCAGATTACATGTACGAGACTCATTTCCCACGAGCAAGCAGTTTATTTGAGGTCAAATGAAATATTTCCTTTCAGCCGCTTCTCTTTTACCCTCGCAGTCATCGAGCAGAAGAGTCTGTGACTGAAATCTGAAGCATTTGCATTCATGTCAAACTTCATCCAACAGCTTTTGTGTGTCAGCGTCCATCGGATGCCACTCTTCCCTGGTTTATCGTTGGAGTGTGTGGTTGAAAGGTGTTGCATTAAAAGCTGAAAGCTACATTATTTATATAAGGACTCTTAGGGACCGATGATGCGGGGACTTTAAATTATCCTGGTTGTACTTTTGCATTTAAAAACTCTCATTCAAAGTCCTATTCAAGTGCCTTTGAGCAAAGCAGGGAGAGTGGTTTGAAACAATAGCATAGATTAGAGAGGTTTCTAAAGGGTGCACCTAAATAATATAAAAAGTTACTAACAAATTAGGCTTTAAGAGCATCAAAAACCATAGCAAAGAATTTAGGAATGTGCACTTTTAGGTGACCTTTTGTTTTAGGTCACGAGCCGTTGAAGATAACCGATCACAAGAACCTTCAAGCCCATGAAACCAACTCATGCGACACCCTGAACCAGTTCTTGTCATGCTCTGATAACTGTACTAACAGGGTTAACATTCATCAACAACAACAGTCAAAGCTAGGCCTAGCATCCTCTCACTATGAAATCAATTCATCTATTTTCTAAACCCAACGAATCCCTTTTGAGGTCAGGGGTTGCTGGAGCCTATCCCAGCTACAGTTGGGCGAAGGCGGGCTCTGCCCAGGACAGGACGCCATACTGTTGCAAGGTCACACAAACACACACACTCACACCTACAGGCCATTTAGAGACCCCTATTAACCTAGGAGACGTGTTTTTGGACTGTGGGAGGAAGCCGGAGTGCACGGGGAGAACATGCAAACTCCACACAGAAAAATCCCACAGGATTTGAACCGTCTCGCTGTCAGGCGAGTTCTTCACTGTGGAGTCGGGCTCCAGAAAGCAAGCTGTGCTTTGCCTTGACAAGACACAAGACCCATGTCTGGAAGGAAGGCAGTGCTGGCCCTCAAGTAACTTGACATCACCTCCGTCAAAGGTGAGTTATTGAAATATAACTATTCCTGTTAAGAATAACTGATGTCTAGAGGGAAAAGGTTACCTAAACTTAGTAGGAGGGTGGAGAACTGGCTTTGCTGTTCGTCACGCTCTCCATTCCTGCTCCAGAAAGACCACAGAAGATCTGAGCTGCAGCTCTCAAAAGTCAAAGCCTCCCATAGGCTTTAGAAAAGAAAGCTCTGAAATCTGGATGCAACACAACCAAACAAAAAGGAAACCAAACCACAAAGACATTTCTACTCCCCCTCCCTTTTAAAAAACAAACAACTAAAAGAGCCCACAAGCTAATAAATCAACAGCTTTATTTCTGTTTTGTGATCCACAAAAAAAATCATTCATATAGAAAAACCGCACCTTACTGTTAGAGTATGAAGAAAGTAATCTTCTATAACATCAAGATGAAAAGACCCACACCAATGGAAATGGTGTTAACATGTTCCTGTCGTATTTTCAGAAGATGGAGGACATTAGGGCTGAACGATATGAGGACACTCGCGATATGCGATGTTAGAGATTAATATTGCGATGACTATATAATTTAAGGTATATAAACAAAATAGCAAAATAACCAAAAACGTTCCCATTTCACTGCAACAGATTAAAAATTATATTCCAAATGACTCGTCCACATAGGTGACAAACATCTAACATAATAGGCCTCCATCCGATTGGTCAACAACATGAAGGCCTCCATCCGATTGGTCAACAACATGAAGGCCTCCATCTGATTGGTCAACAACATGAAGGCCTCCATCTGATTGGTCAACAACATGAAGGCCTCCATCCGATTGGTCAACAACGTGAAGGCCTCCATCCGATTGGTCAACAACATGAAGGCCTCCATCTGATTGGTCAACAACGTGAAGGCCTCCATCTGATTGGTCAACAACATGAAGGCCTCCATCTGATTGGTCAACAACGTGAAGGCCTCCATCCGATTGGTCAACAACATGAAGGCCTCCATCTGATTGGTCAACAACGTGAAGGCCTCCATCCGATTGGTCAACAACATGAAGGCCTCCATCCGATTGGTCAAATTAAGGGATTTATTTGATTCCTCAAGCTGCCATAGATTGTTTGAACACATTTAAGGTTTACAGTTTATTGTGATTTTCGTCGTCTTTTGCGATATGCATATTGCAGAGCTGGTTATTGCGATAACGATAGATCTGTAGTGTATTGTGCAGGCCTAGAGGACATATATAAAGAAATGTAAGCCTAAAATTGCATTTCTGCGTATTTCTTGAAAGTACATTGGGGTGGCCACAAGCTCCCAGCTCCGACCTCTCAGTAACGGAGAAGGGAGGGGGGGGGGCGGGATTGCTGTGAGCCAACAGTCCCGCCCACAACTCCAAGGTGAGTTTCTAATAAACTACTGCTGGAAGGATTGATTGTGGAAGTGAAATGTTTTGCACCATTTTTGTGTTTTCTTATCGTTTATTGATTTGAGCTAAAAACGTCAAAATCATAAATAAAAGGCCAAAGGGCACACTTTGAAAATAGATCCAAAGATGATCGGAGGGGAACTTTAGTGAGTTTTTGCTATGAAGTTTCACTTTTTCACCTGAAACCAACACAAAAAAACAATGACTTCAAAAGTGAAATTGGTTGAACACATTTAGAGACTAGCAACTTTCTCCCCGTACCCCACAGAACAGGAAAGATATTGTTATTGGACTGCATAATTATGGGAATCATAAGGCTTTTTGGCCAAATTGTTGTCGTGTTTGCAAAGATCCTCATCTGTTAGGTTGGTTTTATGTTGTCAGGAAGAATCTCTGTGTCTGCAGCTGCAGAATAATGAATATTTATGCTGAAGCCTCAAAAACGTAGCAAAACTAACATCTGTCCAGCAGAAAGTGCTCCGCTGTCCCTCAGACTGTAGTACGAATGGCTGCAAATTTCCTTTTTGATAGTTTTAAAGCTAAACATCGTAGATCCCAATGTGACGGCTTAAGCAGGGCCGTCTGATCTAATCATGGCTGGTGTTGGGCCAATACTAGTCGCTGTTTCCACACTGAAATGGATTTTAACCCCGTCATGCTCTTAGTCTCTCCTGTCGTGTGAAACATGACTGTTTCTGCTTCTCTCAGACATTTTTTTGTGTTTTTTCTGCAAAGACTCACATTTTGATTATGTAAAACTATGCAGACCACAATAAAAGGAAATGAAAACAAAGTTGTTGTCCCAACATTTCCTGTTTGTGTGTGTTTGCCTCTGTCCCATCGTGATAACGGGGCAGGTCCCTTCAGGGGTCGCCATAACCCCTTAGATCCTTCAAAAGATCATCGACTCTGCTGATCCCCAAGTAAACAAGCAAAAAAAAGCTCTTTTTATTTATTCTACATGTGTCGTTTGCATTGAATCTGGTTTTTAATGGTGCATGATTAAAATGCCTTTATGTCAATAAATACAATAAAATGTGATTATTTCCTACGCTTCTGCACCAACGAGTGGATCCAGTTTGAGTCGACTCACAACTATATTTGGGATTTCACTGCAACACAAAATGTTGGAATCAGTCTTTCAAAATGTAACAAATAAAAGCTTCATGTTAAATCCTGAAGAAAAAAGAAAAAACATGGTGTTGGGGGCAGACATGATCCATCAGACAAGTTTTAAGCTTTTACTCAAATGTAAAAGCTTTTTATAAATAGAAAGTTCAATTAAACGTTAAAAGTACAATGAGCCATTTTGGGCTGTTTTTTTTTTTTTTTTTTACAGTTTATTGGTATACATCAAGAGAGCTTTTTCAAACGCCATTTTTTGTTTGATTCAAATACTCAGAAATGCAGTTTTAATCTTAAATTCTTGTAGATTTGTCCTCCATCATGAGAAAAAAACAAAAAGAAGATGTCAGAAAAACCAAAAACAGTTTTTATGGGAGTGGTGCCAAATCTAGAAAAAGAAAGGTTTTCAATTAATTTTTAATTAGGAATGCATACCTTTGGTTAAAGTGTGATGTTTATTCATGAAACAAGATAATAAAAAGAAAAAAACGTCCAAAAGTGTACATAAAAATTAAAAAAGACAGAAATCACTAAAAAAAGGTTTCATTGAATGAACACAAAGATTATTTGGAATCAACCAACAGGAATATAGTATCTGACACAAATTCTAATGAAATGTCCAAAGAGTTTGTTACTAAAATCATTCATTTATTTTTGAACATCAAACTTCTTCTTTCTCCTCACTGTTGTGTTAAACGTTCAGGTTAGGCAGCAAAACATCCCATAAACTGAACAGAACCAAAGGAAACCAACTGAGCTGTGGCTCCTTCTGGGGTCCACCATCCCCGCTCTGCCCTGGGGAGGGACAGGAAGGCGGGCGGTTCTGGTGCACGGACCCCCCCGGCAGATCACATTTCTCGCGGCCGTGCGTGGCAGAAAAACGCACAGAAATGTCACCCCCAGCTTTGTGCCGCCTTTATCCCCCCACCCCCCCTACCGGCTGTCAACACAGCCACGCGCACTTGGTCTCGCGCGTCCGGACCACTTTCCCTCCTCGGCGATACCATCACAGTGGAAGAGGTGGTCTCAGGCGTGGGGGCCGTCGGTGTCACCACAGTCCCACTACGTTTCCACTTTTAACTAAATCCAATTTAACACTTTTTCCCTCCGGAGCGGATTTTTTCGCACTTTCACGGACTTCGAGGAGGCTAAGTTGGAAAAACTTACTTCCATGATCCGGACTTCTTCTTCTTCTTCTTCTTCTTCTTCTTCTTCTCCGACACTTTCTCACTTCACCGCTCCCATGTCCCGCAGTGCCCCGCACCGCTGCTGTGTCCCGGCGGCTCGGCCCGTTTGCGGGTCTGCATGAGCTTTCTGTGACTCTTCTGCCGCTGGAACCCCTCGCTAGATATATCCACGCGGGACGCGCCCCGCCCGCTCCCATCCCACGAGAGTCCTGCGTTCCTTTTTAGTCAAACGGCCGGCAGAAGCCCACTTCCTGTCGAGCTTTCCAAAATAAGAGCTGGAAGGCCACATGTAGGGGTCACTACAGGCAGGGGCGTCTGCAAGGGAACCTAGGAACCTTTGTTCACTCCAAATGTTTTAACAGTAACACATTTTACTGGATTTAAATAAGAAATAAAAATTGAGAAAGGTATTTAATATCTGCTAAAATACAGCTCTTCTTCCAAATTAATACAACTGAAAATAAATATGTCGATTAAAAAAAAGGTGGGGAAAACCCTTCTAACCTACTCTTGCAGACAGTGCAGGTTTAACGAGGTGTCACTCATTTGAAAGACTGAAAATGATGTAAGAATAATCACAAATATAATATAAATACACACCGGAGCAACAATCTCTGATGTTATTTTGAGGGAAACACCTGAAAGCTGATGTGGAAACAGAGTATCAACTAAAATTTACTCAACAAGAAGACATGGCAAAGTGAAAATAGTCCCTTAATAATGTGAAAATTGAAGATTTGTCAAATAAATTGAAAAAATTTAAAATCAACATTTAAAAACATAAATAAATACACATTTTGTTCAGCTTTTGTGTCCAGTTGGACTTTTTAGTATTCGTTTTAATCTGAAAGTCCTTCGTTTCAAATCCAGCCTCCAGTGGTCGTTTGTGGAACTGCAACATCTTACTACTACGTTTCAAATTTGGGATTTGAAACTTATACACAATAGCAAACACACTGAAATGTTGTAAAACAGTTATATAATGAATTGTGATTCTCTTCTCACTAAAACATGTCTGATTATAGCCCTCATGTTGGCCATATGAGGTCTGGCTTCGTCACGTGACATTTATATGATGTTTTATATTATATTCATGCCAAATGAGTCACAACGGTATTGCAGCGCCATCTGATGGCAGCAGTGGGAAGGTTGCTGATCCAGGTTCTTCAGAGCCGGTAATGAGTGCAGAGCGGCCTTGTCCATCACAGTTACCATTGTTTTTGTACTAGCAGGAGCTGAGCTGAGCCTTCCATCACTGATAGTCTCATGCATTTCATCAACAGTATTTTAGAACTCACCAAAACCTAACTTACCGGAAACCTTAGCCCAAACCTTTATCGTAACCCTTGTTCTGTCCTAGGCACTTTAACATTGGGAGTGGGGTCATCTAGACCCACTAGACAGTGGGGTCATCTAGACCCACTAGACAGAGCTCTGAACCCTTGTTCTATCCTAGGCACTTTAACATTGGGAGTGGGGTCATCTAGACCCACTAGACAGTGGGGTCATCTAGACCCACTAGACAGTGGGGTCATCTAGACCCACTAGACAGAGCTCTGAACCTTTGTTCTTCAATGATTTGTGATCTTCACTGGTGTCCATGGATTACATGAAATCCTCTCCACCTTTATCCACCTTTGTCATGGTAGGAGAACACCTCAATGGAAGGGGGGGGGGTCATAGGATAGAACAAGGGTTTTAACAAGCCGTGGAATTTTCATGTGCTCCATTTTCACCTCTGAAGGCTTGACAGAGATGCAGAAACAATGTTATGCAACAAGCCTGGTTGTTTTCCGTGGCCCACAGCTTCCTTTTTGATGAAACTGATAGTCAGAAAACAGAACTTTCCTGTTACTTACAGAGCTCTGACCAAAAAGAGCTCTTCCTTTCAGTATACTGTTGCTTATGATAAAATTGTAGAATTTTCCAATTGTATTTGTTTTTGTGTCAGCTAGTGACACATCCAGACAACCACATGTGACCGAGTAAAAGGCTAAAGTTTACCAGAGCAACCCTCACCAGGAACCTTTGAGGCTCAAATGTTCTGTTTTGTGCTAAAAGTGCAAAAAAGTAAGTTGTAGCAGAAAAGCAGAACACAATACAACTCGACAAAAACTTGAACTGAAACATCTGTTTATTTTTTAAGCAAATGACCACTTTGTGTTTACAGATTGCAGTCATGTTATGTTATTCATTTCTTTCTTTGTGGCTTTTGTGGAAGGGAAGTTGAAAAACATTTCATAATTTAACTGACAGGCTTATCATTTTCTTCTAATATTTATTGCGTTCCTTTCTTGACTTGCCCGCTAGATGGCAGCAGAGCTGCATGGAGGATGTGGACACAGTATATTACAAATAATCGTTTAAAAAGCTTACAGAGAAAATGCACTACAACTTTAAGGTTACTAAGTGTGTAGCGCAGTCATGGTACATGTGTGCAACGTTTTTCTCTGTTTGTTTGTTGGGAAGGGGGGGGGAGGGGGTAAATGAATAAATAAGTCATAATATTTACTAGTTTTTGTTGGATTTTTCCCCCCAATGCTCCTGGATGGGTTTCTGTACCTTTTTTTATTTATTTTTTGAGCTGAAAGGATAAAACCCATAACAACCAAATTAGCCTTCAAACGTGTGGCATAAGCAGGATCGAAGGACAACCATCAATATTAAAAATGGAGCCATTTTTTTAACCGTCTTCCTGGCGTCCCATGTAACTTTTATCCACTCATCGCTGTGTTTTATCTGCTGACTGACTGTTTCAATCATTTGATTTATTTTGGCTGTGGTTAGTGGTGTCTTTAAACCAGTGCGGTGTTTGGAGTGCACACAGAGTCTTTTCTATATTTACTGTAAAGTTTTCCATTTTTATGAATGCACGACAGTGGAGCGGTGGGGCGGTGTCAAGCGCAGCGCCGTGCTGGGTTGTGCTCTCCGCTTAGTCTGCACACAATGTGCTGTGTCATCATTTCTCTCCCCTATTCCTGGATACAGGACAGCGTTGTCAAGGTGTTATGTTTAAGAGGCTCTTCAGCTTACAGGGGATGTAGGTCAACAAAGGTGGAATCCTGGTATTTTGATGAAATATTTCTGCGGTGTCCAGTGTTTTGTTTTGGTTTGTTTTTTAATAGGGAAGACGATGGCGTCATGGAAGTGTTTGTGAACGATTAATCCTTGAAAATTGTTCATTTTTGTCATTTTTATGTGTCAACATTTTTTCCGAGTCGCTCATTTGAGCCTAACTTTTTGTGTTGACGTTATAGACTGCCAGGCAGGCGGTTTCACCTTTTGAGCCAGGTCTGAAAAGACTGACGTGAGCAAAGTGCTGTGGAGCTCATGAGACCCACAGGGAAAGCCCTTTGTTATCTGTAATTATTCCCACTCCACCAGGCTTCAAACTTATTTATTCTGTGGGGATATTAGGCCAATTAAACCATGACACACAAGTCTTGGTGAGCAACGGCTTTGGTATGTCTCCATGGAGAAAAGAAAAATTCTGCTCATTTAACAGAACAAAAGAAAGAATTACTTGAAGGTCCAGTTTGGGGACAAAACCTCAAGAAAAAGAATCTAGATGTAGTATCTTAAGATTTGGTTGGGAATAAATACCAAATAACGCCTCATTTCAAATGTAAAAAATGCTACACATAATTTTTCTGAAATATTTGAAAGTCCAAGGCTACACATAACCAGGGCTTTTAAATAAGACTAAGGCCTCTACTCCCAATCCTCTTAGACTGTGTCTCACTGAAGATGGATTAGTGAGTAACACCTACGTTTGGACCCCGGGTCACTTTGGAGGGATTTGATTGAATGGGCCTGAAGCTGACACTGACGTCGGATAATACATATGTTACATGTTTTTGTTTTTATTCGTCAGAATGATTTTTCAGGTCCATAGGTCATCATAAAGTTGCTCTAAAAGATGTAGACGTGCAGACCTCTGTGGTTCTCTCCTGTACATAAGAAAGAAGAATTTTTGGACTTTTGTTTTTTCTTTTTCATTTCAAACATGTCATCTGCAAATATACCTGTTCGTAGAAACGCAAAGGAGCCTTCAGAGACACTGATGGCAGGACTTAAGTAGCTCTCTGGGGTGCTGAAGCTGTCTCCAAACCAAACAGACGCAGTGCCAGAGCTCTGCCTGCCGCACCAACAACGATGAAGGGGCTTTGTGCTTGCCTGAGTGACGTCGGGAGGAACAGGTAAGGCTGGGACATGGTTAGTTGACATTCTTGCAAAGATCACCAAACACACCGGAGGCTGGCAGCTGTAGGATTGTCTTACAGCACCTTGGATCTGTGCTGGGAGGCATCAGAGAAATGGTAAGTCTTTGCTCTCTGCCTGCTGTCACTGCGGATGGAACCAAAAGCGAAATAATATTCCTTAGAGGCTTTTGTTTTTTTCTTTCTGTTTGACAGGCATCACTGGTGGGATTGAAAAGTCATTAATAGTGAATATAAATATTCACTACCTTGGACACCCTGGAAGGACAATGCAACATATTTCTCCAAATGGTTGGGAGTCCAACCATCCATGTGTGTCCATAGAGAGAAGTAGAAGGACCTTGCAGTCTCTGCCCTTCTATAATATTATGGTATGGCTTCTCTTGGGAGTGTTGACGTTCCCTTGTTGCGTCCACTGCTTAATATTCAAGGTGGGGGTCTTGGGGCCTTGGAACTGCGACCCTGTTTACTACAGGGCCCTTCCTACAGTTGCAGCCAGGCTCGCCATAAGCAGGATCAACAGAGACCCAAATCTGGATCTAGGTCTGAGCATGGACTTCATCATTCTCCAGGAACCTTGCGAAACCTCCAAGGCACTCACGACTTTTATTTACTATGACAAATCAGCGAATGCCCTTGTGGGCCCCACCAACCCTGGATACTGCATCGCGGCTTCTCTTCTGGCAAAGAGCTGGGACAAGGCGCTGTTTTCCTTCAGCTGCATTTCCTACGAGCTGGACCGTCTCACGGCCTACCCAACGTTTGCGAGGAGCGCGCCGTTCCCTGCCGACGTGCTGTTTACTGTCTTCAAACACTACCGATGGGCCACCTCTGTGGTGATCTCCTCCAACGAGGAGATCTGGATCGACACAGCTGGGAGAGTGGCTTCTGCTCTGAGGATGAAGGGGCTTCCTGTTGGGTTGGTTGCAGCCATGGGGATGAACGACACAGAGCTGGAAAGCACGCTGAAGAAAATCCAAAGCACGGGAGAAGTACGGGGTGAGTCTACTGGGAAAAAGTGTTAACCTGTATTTTAAATGCAAAAACTTGATGAACACCTTGCAGAGGTGCCCGATTGTGTTTTGGTCCCACCATCTTGTTACAGTGAAATGTTTTACAGACTTATCTACTGCTTAGGTTTCTTGATTGGAGGGTTTAGGATTGTGTGGTTTACAGATACGGAGGAAACAAGGTCAAAAAAGTGTCAGAACCCATCACCTTAACAACAAATCAGGACAAAGACATCTGAAGACCATAACGTTCACCTGAAATGGTGTATTCTTCAGTGGTTTGGGGTGAAGACTCCGTCAGCGTTATTATTAGTCCACTGAGACTTCTGCTGCTGTCTTTCTCAGTCATCATCATGTGCATGCACTCCGTTTTGGTTGGAGGAGAGCAGCAGGCCCTGTTTCTTCTCAAGGCAAAGCAGCTGGGGTTGACTTCGGGGAAGTACGTCTTTGTGCCCTACGACACGCTCCACTACAGCGTGCCCTACACCAACGTCTCCCACTTTGCCCTGAAAAACAACAGCAGCCTGAAGGAGGCCTATGACGCCGTGCTCACCATCACCATGGCTTCGGA
The DNA here is from genome assembly GCA_023969325.1 of Oryzias curvinotus. Classification (NCBI taxonomy): domain Eukaryota; kingdom Metazoa; phylum Chordata; class Actinopteri; order Beloniformes; family Adrianichthyidae; genus Oryzias; species Oryzias curvinotus. The sequence goes on from CM043718.1 coordinate 40,285,723, forward strand.
GCCTTTATCCTTTAACGAAGCCTTCGATGCAGCAAGAAAGAGCGGCGAGATTTCGCTGCCAGTGCAGCCGGAGCAGGTATGTGCTGAGACAGGCTCACCTTTGACTGACACCACAGTCGTTTGTTGATTTAATTCCACTGTTAAACATCTAGATATCTACAAAAATCTGTTTAATTTTTCTATGAATACATCTTTGATCCAATGTGAGTCTGAGGTTTTATTTTGGAGGGTGTGAAATAGTGATATCCTCTGTGTAAGATAAGAAATTGGTTAAAACAAAATAAATGTAACTAAACTAAATAAAAGGAACAACTTGTTTGTAATGCATTTATTCCAAAATGCATACATATTGTACTAATTCTGAGCACAAAATGCCCCTTTATTGAAACAGTCCACTGTGACCATCAGGTGAACCCGCTCTTTGGAACCATCTACAACAGCATATACCTGATGGCCAAGTCCATCCACAATGCAAGGAGAGCTGGCATGACTCTGTCAGGCTCCAACATGGCCTACTATACGAAGAACACAAACTTCGATGGCTTCAACCAGAGGTTTGAGGTGGACAGCAGGGGTGAGGTGAAGACCAGCTATGTGGTCCTGGATTCGGACAGCAAAGGGAGTGAGCTCTATCAAGCCTACGTGGTGGACCTCAGGTCTGGAGTGCTTCGCTTTGCGGGGAGGTCCATTCATTTTCCAGGAGGATCTCCTCCTGTGGCAGACTCTAGCTGCTGGTTTGAGGAGAACGCCGTCTGCACGGGAGGTACGAGCGTGGCCATGTGGATTGGCCAGTGGTTTCCTCTGCTTTGTTTCCACATTTATTAACCGAATGACAGACATGTTCAAGTGATTTGTTCTCCGTAGGAGTGGAGGTGACTTACATCATAATTGTGCTGGCTGTCATCCTCAGTATGACTGTAGGAGGGTTTCTCATTGGTCTCTATATCAGGTAAGGCCCTGTAAAAAGGTTTTTTTTTTCCCAGAAAATATTTTCATTTTTGTCATCTTAATATTTTAAACTATACTGAAAATTATTCTGGTTTTATTTAATTCATTTAATGTTGATTTTTGCATCAATTTAGCTAATATTGAAATTTATAGTTTTAATATTTACTTTTTATTCTATTTTTTGAATAAAATTTCACCCAAATACTGACTCTTATAAAGTAAAATATTCTTGAATGATCACTGGCGGTGTCTAAATTCTCTTCAGATGAAGTGATTTGCTTCCTTCTTACGTGTTTCCTTTACAGGAGGAGACTTCAGCAGATCCAGCTAGTCAAGGGTCCCAACAGGATCCTTTTGACCTTAGAGGATTTGACTTTCATCAACCCCCAGTTGAGCAAAAAGGTAAGAAACGTCATAACTTTATCCCTATTGACCCTTTTTCACTCATCTCATTCATTCATAGTAAGCGATGATGTTTCCTGTGATGCAGAAAATCACATTGGATGACCTGAGTGAATCCAAGAGCGCCCTGGATGACAAGTCTGCGGACCCCTCCCACTCCATGAACAGCATGCAGACCGCGACTCACGAGAACTCCAGCGTTGCTGTGTATGAGGTGTGCTGTGCTTTAAGTCCCAGCACTGGTGTTCCCATAGCAACACAGTCAGAGTAAAGAGAGAGCAGTTTTCAGTTATACTTTGCAACCGAACTGTGACTGTGGTCTTTAACCACATGCGGGGACATCACCTTTGGGGTCAAATCACCACAGTGGGTCATTCTGCTTAACTGAGGCCCCGTTAAGAAACAAAAAAGGCAGATCAACAAGAGCTCAGGTCTGAAGAGGAGAAATCTCTTCCACTCATTCAACTAATTAAAATATTGCAATGAGAAGCCACATTATCAATGATCACACATTGCTGTTGTTAGCAAATGCAAAGGGAATTGACATCAAATCAAAACGAGCAATTCAAAAGGTCAAAGGTTAAATTATTATTATTATTTTTTAAGGAAGACATAATAGTTTAACCTTTGACCTTTTGAATTGCTCAATGAAATGTAATTGGGGCTGCACGGTGGAGCAGTGGTTAGCGCTCTTGCCTCACAGGAAGAAAACCACAGTTCAGGTCCCAGCTGGGGGGCCTGAAACAGAGCACCAATGGGGGTCCTTTCTGCGTGGAGTTTGCATGCCCCCCCCCGTGCATGCGTGGTTTTTCTCTGGGGACTATGGCTTCCTCCCACCATCTAAAATCATGCTGCATAGGTTCATTAGTTACTCTAAATTGTCCAAAGGGGTGACTGTCAGAGTGCATGGATTGTGGCCCTGCGACAGACTGGCGACCTGTCCAGGACGCCCCCCGCCTTCGGTCACAAGCAGGAGGGATAGGCTCCAGCAGCCCCATGACCCTGAAAGGGACAAAATGGGTTTAGAAGATGAATGAATGAAATGCAATTCAAAAAGGCAGTTTTATGTGAAGTTAAGTCCATTTTTACTTTCATTATGTCCAATTTTTACACAATGTGAACATGCAAAACGCTTTAGGGTGACTGGGTTTGGCTGAAGAAGTTTGAAGAAGGTCAATTCAAGGAGGTGAAGCAAAGCACCACAAAGATCTTTACAAAGGTAGAGCACCTGTTCTGTGGAATTCATGTTTTTTTTTTTGTTTTTTTCAAACTTTCCAACACTATCAGAGTTTGACCATTCAGCCTGTAATCATTAGGGGCTGTAATGAAAGCTCAACTGTGGAATTTTCTTTTCTCTGGTAGATGAAGGACTTGAGGAATGAGAACGTAAACCCATTCCTGGGCTTCTTCCTGGACTGCTCCATGTTTGCGGTGGTGACAGAGCACTGCTCCAGGGGCAGTTTGCAGGACCTGCTCAGGAATGAGGACGTGAAATTAGACTGGATGTTCAAATCCTCTCTTCTGCTTGATCTCATCAAGGTAAGGACTACCCACACTCGTCTGTGAGGTTTTAACCCTGGAACACTTTCGCTGTAAAAAGTTACACCATCACTTTTGCCGGGTAATTTTACCTGATATGATATAACCAACATAGGGTACTTGTCATAAAAATAAATCAAAACGGACAACACATGATAAATTAGAGTGGTATTCTTTTATTTTCAACTGTGGTATGTGTGACAAAATGAAAGAGTAAAACACAGGAAGTTCCCTAAATAAATTCCTCAAAAATTACTGAAAAATTAGGAATTTGAGAACTAATAATTCCTAAAAAAATGACAAAATGATGCTGGAAACATGGTCTTTGTTTCACCCATTCCTGGGACATGTGAGACTTCCCTGGTGAAGGCACAGACTCCTTGACACAAGACATTGAACATCGTGTAAATAGTTTTTCTCGGGTCAAAATCATCCAGCGACAGTACTCTAGAGTTAAAAAGACAAAGAAATCAATAAAACTCGGTGTTCTTTCTGCAGGGCATGAAATATCTTCACCACAGAGAATTCCCCCATGGAAGATTAAAATCTAGAAACTGTGTAGTGGATGGACGATTTGTCCTGAAGATTACAGATTATGGATTCAATGAACTCCTTGAATCTCAAAAAGCTCCAGTGGAAGAACCCCCACCTGAAGGTACTTTTCTCTCATGTTTAACTTGTAAAATGATTTCATGATCAAAAACTTTGAATTTTTTTCATGATTTTAACTTAGTAGAAAAAAAAATTATCTCTTATTTCAAAACGTTTAACCGTTCACATTTGAAGGTATTAATTTAGGTTTAAGATTTAACTAATCCAATTTTGGGTTGCCATTGTTTTGGACAGACTAAATAAACATTCCTTTAAGCATTTTTTTCTTCTTTTTCTCTCAGAATTGTACTGGACAGCTCCTGAGCTCCTGCGGGATTTAACTCATTTTCACAAAGGGACTTACAAAGGAGACGTGTATAGTTTTTCTATTATCCTTCAAGAAGTGGTGGTGAGGGGCCCACCGTACTGCATGCTGGGTCTACCTCCTGAAGGTATGCTTTCACCACAGACAGGGGCAGGAAGACATGGGCTGGAATGAGCCAAGCAGCTGGAATAAGAGTGTTTGGATGACTGGCACCATGCTTTCACCAAGCAACTAAGGCAGATCTCGCGTAACTCTTTTACCTGAGACGCAAACAAATACGATGAAAAACTAATTTGAACAAAACTGGATGCAGTTTTTGGCAAATTTCTGCATCGTGTCAATGATATCCAAAAAGTCCAACCCAGTCTGGTTCTGTCACTTTGTCTCCATATCATCCCTTCTATCATAAATATGATCTTAATCAAAACTCACCGATGGAGACATCTTATCATTGGTGCTTGAAGCATTCATTATTTTATTGTAGGCTTCTGGGAAGTCCAGTCAAAGTGAGAGTGTGTGTGTGTGTGTGTGTGTGTGTGTGTGTGTGTTTGGGGGGGCACAGTCAAGCTGTGATTCAGTCATTGTGTAATTTAAGAAAGTTAAAAGAGAGACAAGCAACGAGAAAGAAAGAAAACAGGTCTTTCTAAATAAAGACATTTACAGGGATGGCTCGATTGGTTGCATGGGTGCAGTAGTGGCACATGGGAATTCAGGGTTTGATTCCCAGGTACGTGATGAGCTTCATCCAGTGTTGGTCCTTGGACAAGACAGGATCTTGGGGAGCATCATGGGGGGCAGAGCAAAAACAATTCTGATTGAGAAACACTGAGCTTTAAAACTATAAAATTCTTGACATTTTTTCCCTGAGGACCATTTGTTGTGCTTTAGAAAACAGTGCAGGCAATGCTTTGGGGAGGGGTAAAGCACTTACCTTGTGCCCAATGCTTAACCTCTTTTGGACACTCTTTGTAGACCAAGCAATGTTGCATACCTGCCTACATGTAGACATAAAAACAATGCAATGGGTTATATTGATCTTGTAAGTCGTGTGGAGTTTGAAGTGCATAGTCCAACTTCATAGTGTCTGTGTGTGTTGAGTTTTTAGGTGCAATGAGATTGTAATGTCTAAGACTCTGAAGGTTTTTGCATCAATATTTCTGTAATATCGACTTTGGTTACAATTCAATATCAAATAAAATTGCTATAATCAGAAAATCTTTCAGTGCAATGCTATGTAGGTACAGAATCTAAAGAATGTGTTTATCCACATCTCCCATTGTCAGCAACAGCCTTAATGTAATGAAATACGAAACCAGAAACTAGAGAGATTTACTTCACATGGTCATAAAACAATGAACAGCCCATCTGTGGTCTGGAAATCCTTATAGAACATTACCTGTCTTTATCTAACCAAGATATTCAGCCTTGTTTCCTCAAGATTGTGATTACAGAACTTTGTAGACATACGGCAACATGTTTGGGTTAAGGAGAACCAGTTAGACCAACATCCAAATCAATTGTTTTATCCCTTCAGAGTACTTGTATTTAATGGGAATGTTGTTCCTTTTCCTGATCTTATCTAAGGAGGTTTGAATAATTTCAATTCATCTCGGTTTCAATTCATGTTTTTTCAAAGCTTCCTAAAAATGTTCTGAAAAGCTGTATTTTTCTAAATGAAGATGTCCTGTTTCTCCATATTTTTCCCCCCAGAGATAATCCGTAAGGTGAAAAAGCCTCCTCCGATGTGCCGCCCTACGGTGGCCCCAGACCAGGCTCCACTCGAATGCATCCAGCTCATGAAGCAGTGCTGGAGTGAACAGCCTGACCGCAGACCCACCTTTGAGGAGATCTTTGACAGGGTATACGTCCTGTAGTCCCACAAAGTTGCAGCATGCCTCCAAGTCTTAATTATTAAAGTGAGTATTTCTCCAATAGTTCAAGATAATCAACAAGGGTAAGAAGACCAATATTATTGACTCAATGCTGAGGATGCTGGAGCAGTACAGCTCTAATCTGGAAGATCTCATCAGAGAGCGAACAGAAGAGCTGGAGGTAGAGAAGCAAAGAACAGAGAAGCTGTTGTCTGAAATGCTTCCACCGTGAGTCCATCAACACCCAACAAGCACCCAAAAGGATAGTGGCTGATTATTACGTAAATGTCTCATAACTGTGGTCTCCCTGCTCAGTTCTGTAGCTGACACACTGAAGACGGGCGCCACCGTAGAACCAGAGTACTTTGATCAGGTGACCATCTACTTCAGTGACATTGTGGGCTTCACCACCATCTCCTCTCTCAGCGATCCCATCGAGGTGGTCGACCTTCTCAATGACCTGTACACACTGTTTGACGCCGTGCTCTCTAACCATGACGTCTACAAGGTCAGCAAGTTTCTGCCAGTACACAATAAACAGAACTTTTATTGTGTTGACAGACAGACAGACAGAAAGACAAGATAGATAGATAGATAGATAGATAGATAGATAGATAGATAGATAGATAGATAGATAGATAGATAGATAGATAGATAGACAGACAGAGATTGACTTTATAGGAAATTGCTAAAATTCAAAATTGAAATTGAACATCGTTCTTACCAATGTTATCAATACGGATTTTTGAAAGAAAAAAAGCATTTCTGTTGAAGATGTTGACATTTTGTATTTCTGTGGAAACAGGAATTTATAAGTAGATTCAGACAAGATGTGAGACAAGAAATATGGTTTATTGTTTTTAAAAATAGTTTGTCTGTACTGAGCGACCAATGTGACCATGAACTGTTACACTATTTTTTGTGTATTATTTATTATTGTATTGTGTTATAATTATTGTGTCACCCGAGTTTCTATATTGACTTGGTGCAGGTGGAGACCATTGGTGATGCTTACATGGTAGCATCAGGCCTGCCAAAGCGAAATGGAAACAAGCACGCTGCTGAGATCGCCAACATGTCACTTAACATCCTCAGCTCAGTGGGTTCCTTCCATATGCGTCACATGCCAGATGTACCGGTCAGGATACGGATAGGAATTCACTCAGGTGAGCCAAAGAAAGCAGGCGTTAGATCTGTTTTTCCTCTTGATTGCCAAACTTAAGCTGAGTTTTGAATAAAAAGTCAACAGAGAGGAGAATTCTGAAATGAAATGACATCCGTCATAGAAGTGGCAGTCACACAACTACACTGAGGAACTCTGAAGGAAGAAAAGAGGAGATTTCCTTCAAAGAAAAAATAAAATAAAGGCTGAAAATCATACATTGCAATTAAGATAACAAACTACACAAAGAAAAACTATGCTCAATCATGGCTTTTCTAAAAGTTAAAAAAGGGGGGGGGGGGGGGCAAGTGAAAAAGTCCATAAATATAAAACTTTTACAAGTCTGGGAATCCACTGTGTTCTAAAGAGGAAAACGTGAATGTTTATAAAAAATCACATTTACAATCCTTTTTTACATGACTCACTGTTCAGATGAGGAAGTGATCTGTTCTTTCTTGTACATTCTTCGCAGGCCCCTGTGTTGCAGGGGTTGTAGGTCTGACCATGCCGCGGTACTGCCTTTTTGGAGACACCGTCAACACTGCCTCTCGTATGGAATCTACTGGGCTGCGTGAGTCACCGCTGGTTTCTCTGATGCTATTCGTAATGTGCATACAGAGTGACAGATTTTCTCTGTGCTATGAAACTTGATATTCCTTCCTGTCTCAGCTTACAGAATTCACGTAAATATGAGCACTGTGAAGATCCTCCGTTCTCTTAACGATGGTTATAAAATTGATGTCCGAGGCAAGACAGAGTTGAAGGTACCTTCGATGTAGCATTTTGTTGATCCACAGAGCAATGTTGACTTTACACTGTAGATTTTTATGAGTTTATTATTTATTTATTTTCAGGGTAAAGGTATTGAAGAAACTTACTGGCTGGTGGGAAAAACCAACTTTTCTAAACCTTTGCCAAAACCACCAGAAATCAAACCAGGGTAAGTTTCAATCCTGGATTTGACAAAAATGCGATAAAACATGCAGAATATGGTGCAAAATCTGTAAAGGAGCAATAATCACCATTAATGTGAACATATGAGCTTGTATCTTCATGCGAACTGCAACTGTTCACATATTACCTTAGGGAAGACAATCACGGGCTCAAGCCTGAAGACGTAGCAGCTTACAAGAGAAAGAAAGCTGAGAAAAAGGCCTGATTTTGGAGGTATAGGCCTGCATGCCAGCTTGGGTTGTGTTTTCAACTGGTGTTCATGTGCCCCTCCCTGAGATATCACACCTCTTTAGTCGCTTTGGTTACCTGACTGTTTGGATCTATCCGTCTCCTTATTCTCTTGATCTCATCCTTGTTGGGGAAAGTCCTTCTTATGTGGTTGTTTTTGTTGTGGCTTCCTTATCCACTTTCCTAATTAAAGCCTTCACTGTGTGGCTTCTGATGGTTTTTGTGTTCATAGTGAGATGCTTTTTAATATTTATGTCATAAATACCACAATGGAAGTGACTTGATTTTTTTTTTTCAATTAGGGACAACTGGCAAGAAATGGTGACAGAGGAAATCAAGACTCTTTTCCGCAAGGCCAACAGACCAGTGCACAAAAAGTTCTGAAGAACAGGGAGACAAGACAACATACCAAAGATGGAACTATTGAGGAGACAAAGAAGTATCAGGATGAGGATGGATCTGGAGACAAAACGTTCGAAAAGCTGAAGAAGCAGGCAGAGGACAGAGAGCGCCACCCTGTCTCTCAGTGTGGCTTAACGAACAAGGTTTAAGAGGATTGTTCATCGACTGGCTAATCTGCCTGCAGCCAGCACAGCAGAACACAACGGTGCTAATGTAATGAAAGTTGTCACGTTATCTGCCTACCTAACTGCTGCAGGGGCTGCAGCAAAGCTAATGAAGGAAGGACTCATCCACTCCTCTCTGCACTCATTGGCCACTGCGTGGCCATCCACTTCAGGGCAACCAGAAGTTCACCCATTGCAAGTTTGAACACCTATTTCAAAATGAAATGTTATTTTTCTAGCAGTGGTCTGTAGTGAGCTCCTCATAGAAATGCAGAGCGGAAGCTGTTATGTAGCTGTGGTTGAATGGGCCACACCTCCTGTCAATCGTCTGTCTGCAGCCGGTTTCATTCAGGTGTTTTATTTTGTTTATTTTTTTTAAAGTCACAGATATGAAACACATCACTTTCCCCAATAGGTCTGAATGTTCCCTTCTGACAGGGTGACCTTGTTGATTTTGTGAGCTGCTTCTTATTTGAGGAAAGTTGGTTCAGCGCTTGGTTTTCTAAAACCCAAACTGGGAGGATGGAGGACATTCTGATTGTAGAAGACGTGTCTAAAAAATGTTTAAAAAGTTATTTTTACTGTCATTTTTTAGCAGTAAGTTCACTTTTGATGGACTCAGTCAGGCATGATAAAACCATAAACTAGCTTTACATTGTGAGCTCCGAGTAATGCTGCGTTCACACCAGGCTCGTGACATGCATTCTTGAACACACGTTTAGGCTATGCTGTTCACCGGACAGATGTTTCTTTTTCTGCCATTTACTGGCTCATGTCTGCCCCCTACTGTTGAAAGAGGCTGGTTGTGAAATGTCAAAGCGGTGCAAATGTCAGGAATATTGCTCCAGGCTTTTTTCGCCCCAGCTCTATTCCGATAAATGAAATACTTGGTGTCGTATAACTCCGGCTGGGCACAATTCAAACTTTATACATTCTTCAATTGATCAATTTTCACACAGTTGGCATTAAAAAAGATGCCATTCATACATCACTACCAATTTGGAGTCCCTGATTAGGCAAAGTTTGACCTTGTTTACCTTTCAACACGTGTTCAATGACAAGCATGACGGTACCGTGATTTAGCCATGGCTATTAACTGTTTTAGGAAAAGCCCCGCCCCTTTAACTGTCTCCACCAATCATTCTTGAAGGCTTAATCACATGTCATCAGTCTGACCAATCAGAAGTGGTTAAAGTCTTCACTTTCTTGTTCAGATTCTGCTCATCAAGTCTCTCAGTTCCAACAGAAATACCATCTAAAGCTCGTCTTTAGTGGTGTAGCTTTCCACAGAATCCGGTGTCAGACCGTGGAACAAGAGAACAAAACCATGAAGCTCTGAGAAGAGAGTCTGTCTGCATCACTACATCTTCCATGATGCATTGGGTTAAAGTGACAGCGTCTCAGGGTACAATGAGTCTTCGTTGTTTAAGGTCTTGAAACAACAACGAACACACATTTTTAAATCTTTTAACTTAACTTTTATTCCATCTTTTAGAAAAAACAGCTGCAGTTTCCAGCTTTTTCTGCCACAATTATCACTAAAATGCTGTGAGATCATGGAGGGACTGTAGATCAATACAGACTGAGTTTCTCCTTTTTTTTTAATTTTTGGATGCTGGTGTGCCGCAGGATTTTTGTCAAGGTTAAAGTGTGGCATGGCTCAAAAAAGGTTGAAAAACACTGATCTAGTGGGAGGAAACCTGATGTGAAATGTCAAAGAAGTGAAAATCCAGCAAATCTTGCTCTAGGCTTTTTGTTTCATATCTCTGTTCCCATAAATGTTCGTCTTCATGTCATTGTAATCCGGCCGGGCAGAAAATGCAATAATTAATTTCTCCTCTGTGATCATGCTTCGGTACCTCCGTGCTTTGAAAAGCACGCTACATACACGTCCCCGTTTGGTCACAGCTCTGCGTCAGGCATCAAAAGGCTGGAGCGGTTGACCTGTCAGTGAGCGGCTGATATGTGCGTGGAGCCCGCAACCGAACCTCAAAGCGCGCTCCGGACTGAAATCCAAGTCTACACACGTTTGCATAGACTTTTCATTGAAAGTGGTCGCTTGAACGCACGTTGCTGATGGCGGTGTGATCATAGCGTAATACTTGAAAATTTAGTTTTTCTTTTTTTTCTTATTAAAAAAAATACATTGACTTTTAAAGTCTGCTTTTCCATTTTGGTTAAGATTGTCCAAAACAAATACCTGAGAGCAAGTATTTATTTTTTATTAAAAAGTCAATAAAAGATGTAACTATGCGCCTAAAATCTAACCCTAATGCTGCAAACACTGACTCATAAAGGGCCAGTATCATGCTAAATGCATGTATTCTAATGTTAGTTCCTCACTATAAACAACCCAAAAGTGGTATTTTGATCAACTCATGTATTTCTGAGTTTCCTCTAAAAATCTGTGTTCTGAGCACCAGGCCCCCCACCCCTTGAAAATGAGCAGGTCCTCCTAACAAACTCCCACTATCTCCATGGAGCTGGCAGTGATCAGCAAACACGCCATTGTTTTATATGCACAATGTGAACATCTATGGTTGGACGTTGCTGGTTTTTGTGGGCGACACGCAGACACAGTGCTGAGGCCGACTCTAGGGTGACATCATGACATGGGCGGCACCCACAAGGAGCGAGAGGCGGAGCCTCAGAGATCGAGCCGTCTTACTTCCGGGTAGAAAATAAATTTCACAAAATAAAAAAAAATTGTCTTTAGTGTGCCAAAGGTAGTATATGATCATATATATGGATGTTTTCTAAAAGACTGAAGAAAAGAATGATATAGGCCTTTTAAAAAAGAAAATAAATAAATAAACTTATTTCAAGAAAAAAGAAAACTCTGTCATGCATGGAAAAATTATCTCATCAAGGAAAATTTGTAATTGAAAAATAATCATAGTTTAAGAAAACATGTCTTAGTGAATACAAGTTCTTTTCATAAGAATTCTTGGTAATAACATTTTTTCATCCCATTGAAATGTTTCTTTTTTTTTGCTTATTTGTAGAAAGATTTTCAAATTTTGACTAATTTCCAGGTGGCTGTATTTGCAGCGAATGGGAAATCACAGCCACGTTTTTTGTTTTTTTGGTAAAGAGTCTAAATGGACTTTTGAAAGTATGGACAGTCAATGAATAAATTAGATACAAAAGGAGTTCTTGACAGAAAAAATGTGAGAAAACCAAACAAGAAAACTTCCTCTTCATTAGTGCACATGAGCAAGAAGGTCAAGTATTCATAAAGCTCTAAAATGAGACACACAATGACAACCACTAAAGATTGCAGATCTCAATTTTAAATATGCAATCATAAAACCCTTTTTTAATATTTAAGTTCTTTCCATCAATCAAAAGCAATTTGGTGCTGATGGTCTCCAGTTGTGCAAAAACAATTCTTAGAAATGGATGACGACACTAATCTGTCCTGCAGCAAAGATTCATCATTTTAATCAAAAAGATGCATGTACCTACAATATTTGGGGTACATTTAACTAATCCAAACATATTTTAATAGGTTTGTGTGACATATATGTTTTTTTCTTTTGTTTACAAAATAAAACATCTGAATGAAGCCCCTGAACACATACAGACATACAAATGTAATGTGGATTTCTACCTACATAGGTTAATACATGTTGGTATCAGACCAAAACTGTCAGTAAACAGATGCTATTTTTTAAATAGTAAAACATTAAAGCATTTTCTTTGTTGTTTTATTTCCACCGTCTTAGAGCAGAGAAAGAGAATTTCAGTTGAGCCGGGCCTAAAAGTGTTTTTCTGCTGTGAACCATACTTCAACATTACTCCATAAACTACCATCATGAAGGCGTGGCAGCCAGGATATAAGAAGATCTCAAAACTAGGACTGTTTTTCCCTTTTGGAATATAATATAATATAATATAATGATATAATATGAAAGTCTTTCAGTGAAAATGTTATATTTTGTGCACAGAAACATTGTTACTTTCATACAAGTACTAATGTGAGCACTTTAATTTCCCCAACTGAACAATTAATTCCTTAAAGTTTTCAGTTTCAGGAATCAGGATTGTATTTTATTTAATAATCGGAGAGACAATATTATGACAATATTATATTTACTCTGATATTTTCAGAGTAAATTCCCCTGTGATAACTTTATGGTGGGATTTTTCCATACACAGGAATGAGACAGCTGTTGTGTTTTTTCCTTTTTTTGGGGGGGGGGGGGGGGGGGGGTTCTCTTTTACATGACCAACTAGTCTCTGTGATTTAATTCACAAAGCAGTTTTACTTCGACTTCTCACAAGCTAAATATTCAAATATCTTTTAAATGCTGTATTTTTTTAAACATTTATTCTCTTCCACATTTAAATATGTCAATGTAAATGTCACACTATAAATAAATAGTGCATTTGTATGTCATGTCTGGTTTTTACAACCACAAGGTGGTGCTGTCTTTCTTTTTGCAGGAAGTCTTCCTGTCCTCACGCTGCCATTTTACCATTATATGAGTCATTTTGTATAAAAAAAAGGTTATTTTATCAACAAAATGTCTAAAAATAACAATTTAACTGCACAAGAGGCCCCTATGTTTGGGACACTGAATGTAAAAATGAAAATTAGCTGACAGTTTTTTTTTTTTTTACATTTGCTGCATTTTTATGACTTTTATGTTAGAATTTGCTACAAGCAAAGTTCCACATGTGCTCTGATAGCTGCATTCAAACAGCTTGTGACTGACTTTCCCGGTCACCATGAGAACCCCGCACTCCAGGTTATCAAAGCAGGCTGGAGGCCTCCTTTGTCTGAGACGACGATGACTGTGGTCTTCACAGAAAACGTTGTGCACACGCATCCATGGCGGCTTAGTGATCTACGGATAGAAGCTGCATTCCAGATCTGTGTTTACCGTTCAATCTCCAGCCAGCTGGAAAACTGTTATCTTTTCCTGTTAGCTTTGACTGCTGCTGTGCTTTCTACTAACGCTAGTGTTTGAATGACGTTCAGCCACAAAAGCCACAACTAATATCTTTTTCCCCACTTTTATTGAAAAAGAAAATGAAGGCGTTCTTACATTATCACCTAAGTCCAAACGCTGAGCCTAAACTGGAGCCCCTTTCCACTGCAAGTCCAGCTCAAGCTGACAAACAGTACAACGAACAATGGTTGGAGGTAAAACAAGCTTGTGCAAAGATCTCTTCTTTAAACATTAAAGATAATGCAAGAAAACGCACGTGTTGGTTTGGAGTAACAGTGACATAAACAGGATGTTCAAAAATAGACCACACTTAATATAAGTATGTCTTTCATGCCAACTGTTCTTCTCAAGAGATTTACTTTAAGAAAAAAAACTGTAAATAATAATCCCCCTAAAATTTGATGTGACCAATACAATTAAATTGTCTAAAGGAATGTGTTGTGAAAGTAACAATCGCACCGCAAAAACACACAATTGCACACAGTTTCCTGCCAGGTTTTCACATAAAATAAAATTACCTTACAAAAACAAAACAAAGACTATTATAGCTCATCACGCATCTTTTCTCCTTTAGGTCTAACCACTCTCCCGATGTATAAGATGGAGTTGGTCTTGTTGTCTTTCACCAGGAAGATGAACGGGTGATCGACGTAGAAAAGCTTGGGGTTCCTCAGCTTGTCGGTGCCGAAAATGCTGGTGTCGTACGGGTTTCCGTCCACGTCCAGCTCCAAAGCTGAAGCGTGGAAGACATTCGAAAGATAGAGGTCTTTCTTCCCTGAGATATTCGACAGATCCGCTTTGGATTTGTCCACAGCCTCGGTTAAGCCAAGTTCTGCCAGGTATTTCTGAAGGAAAAGGGGACAGAAGAACAGAGCCGCTCAGCATTTGTAGTGCAGTCTGAGCCGCTTTAGGCCTCTTTTTGTGCCAGCGTTTACCTGCAGGTTGTGGCTGACTTCCACGGAGACTTTGGGGAGGGAGATGGCCACGGCTCTGTTCTCCATCTTGCTGAGCCAGGTGTCCACCTGCTTCCTTGTCAGCAGTTTCTCCAAACGTTCCAGGGGCTCCAGGTGATACGGCATGATTAAGATCATGGAGGCCTGCTTCTGGCCCAGAGGCATGTTCAGCACAAAGATTTTGTTCTCTGTGTCTTCGTAGAAGTCGTACAGACCTGCGGAAAGCGAGACAATCGGACTTATCGCGCTTGCATTTTTGCGGGCAGATGCAATCAGTTTGGAAGACATAATAAAATCAAAGGTAGAACTGAGGAGGAGGGGTGGGGTGGGGGGGTCTCACCAGTGCGATGCATCATAGAAACCCCCACTGTGAATGAGCGGGTGACCAGGAAACCACGGGTGTCCACCATTTTCTCATGGAATCTCTCCTCCCAGTGAGCTGTGGGGGGAGACCAAACATCCGGTCACACGTCTGCACGATGGGCCGTCGGCTGGAGTAAGCTCCAAACTCACGCTTGAAAAACATGGCGTTGACGATCATGGCTCCATCTGGGTTCTGCACCTCCTTGGTGACCTCGGGGAGCTTGCCGTCCGTCGACTTGGCCGCCCACTCGTTGATGGAGGTCACTGCGCTCCTCTTGTCCCTCAGATTGATTTTGGAGTGGTCGTAGTTGTAGTGCTTCTTGCTGTTCTTTACGAAGTCGTCAGCGAAGCTGACAGTGCTGGGCCCGTAAAGGCGGTTGTTGATCTTCCAGGTAGTGTTGCGAGCCTTGGTGTCACTCACCTGGGGGGGGACAACAGATGAAGTGTGAACATTTTCTAACCAACTGTTGGCTGAAGAAGGCCAAGTGTTTTAGCTCCTTACTTCAGAGAGGAGCTCCGACAGGCCGGAATGCAGATGTTCATCCTTCAGTTTATCAGCGCTCAGGACGGTTTTCACCTGGGAGGCGGTGGACGCCTTACCACCAAGAGCCACCATCCCAAGAGAGGAGGCCACCACCACAGGAGAGATGGCGATGTTGTCGGTGCTCTTGTCCTTTGCCATGCTGTGGTAAAGGCTGGAGAAAAGAGAAGGAATCACTCATCTCTGACGATGAAACGGCACATGAAGGTCAGACTATGACCCTGTAGTCGTTTTTGCTGCTCTGTAATGATTACTAACCTAAAGGCCAGATTGGCGCTGTTATCAGCCAAAGTCGTGGCGTGAACGCTTAGCTTCTTGTCCTCTGCAGAGGCTCCCAAGGCCAGCAGGCAAAGAGCAACAATGGTTGTCGTCCACATCCTGTCTGTCTCCAAATGCAGCAGCAGCCTGAGGGCAAGAAGAGAAAGGATACAGAGAAAGTTAACCTTAGACAACCAGTTAAAGGAACAAAAGAATCCATCTCTACTTTTTATCTGTTTAAATCTGTCCTGGAGCCGGCCGGAGCGGCCCCCCCCACGGGAAGCTAGTGAGGCCTTTCAGAGGCAGACATGACGGAGCCACGTCATCTGCAGCTGAACACTGCTGCCCCTGAAGAACAGCTTCCAGCTGTGATGTGACACCTCCTGCTCAGCAGATAAACGCTCATCCAAAGGTTTCAACTCTCTAACACGCTCTCTGCTGCAGAGCTCCGGGCTGGAAAAGGGAGTGTCCCTGCAGAGGACCCCCCCCTCACACAGTTCAAACAAAGGTCTAAATGCACAGCCCAGGCTCTGGAATTCACTCTCTTTTTGCAGACAGAGGGCTGTAGCCCTGTAATTGCATTTTTATGACACGGGATTTTCATGCTTGGATACCTGGAGATGTTTTCATGTCTGCGATTTTCTTTCTGAAAGACAAGAAGTACATGTCGTAACCTCTACAGAGCAGGCAGAGAGGATGTTTTCTGACGCTGACAGAGAAGGAGTTTAGGCTTGACATCAATTCTTTAAACGTCTCTTTTAGTTCATGGCTATACCAAACCAGTATTTTGTCTTTTGACAAAGCCAAACAAATCTACTGGAAGAATGGTTCCAGTGATTGTCACCTCAGGATGTGAGGAATGGCTCAAACAGCAGCATGCAGGAAGCTTCCGCTCTGGAACTGAGTTTGCTTTCTTGGAAACAAAGAGCAGCAAAGGCAGAGCTGCAGCTTTAAAGCGTGAGCACAAACGTCTTCATTCCCAGTTTGCATTCTTCCCTAAACACTACAGGACTCAAAAAGCAGGGCTCACCTGGCACAGACTCGCAGGGCGTCCCTCCTGTGTGGTGTCCGCGGGGTGGCATGGCTGCATGGAGCGCTGCAGCTCTATATATCCTTAGACAGAAGTTTCTAGAAGATGGGAATGGGGTATTCAAATGAGGGTGGCTGGGTCTGCTCAGGAAGTCCAGAACTGGGACGTCCCCTTTGGAATTGCAGGGCGGACTCAGAGAGGAGTCGACTTGTCCGTACTGATCTGGGATCTGCAGGAAGAGTTTCCCACACAAGTCTGAGGAATCTGGTTTTTGGTCAGTCTGTGCTGCTTTCCTCTATCTGTGCTGCCTCAGTCTTTTACTTTGATTTGATCCATATTACAAGAAATCAATTGATTTATTTCCTGGATGAAATAGACTTCATCCATCATCGTCTGTGTGAAACTGAGTGGAAGTCTGAGCGTCCTTTTTCATCTGCACCAAACATTGCATCCATGAATGGATGCATTGTTTTCTAACCCTCCCAGAAGAAAAAGCTGTTGTTTTTTTCTCTGTTTTTGCGGTTTTCCTTTCAAGCGCTCTGTTAAAAGTCTCTACAGCAGCTTTCAGGCCTGAGTTTGGCCCCCACCCCCACAGTGCCACGTCTCCAACTCAGCTGCAGGCCTGCTAGAAGATGGGGGTGAAAGGGAGATGTGGTTAAAAAAAACCAACAACCCTGCTCTAGACGTTTCTGAGCACCCAAATACAAAGTTTACGGGGGGAAAGGGAACTTTGGCTTTAATACATAAGAATTGTGTTTGGGGGACAGTTTAGTTTAGTTTAGTTTAGTTTAGTTTAGTTTAGTTTAGTTTAGTTTAGTTTAGTTTAGTTTAGTTTAGTTTAGTTTAGTTTGGTTTGGTTTGGTTTGGTTTGGTTTGGTTTGGTTTGGTTTGGTTTAGTTTAGTTTAGTTTAGTTTAGTTTAGTTTAGTTTAGTTTGCAAAGTGACCTATTCATTACTGGACGTTGATTTGATCCACTACACTCCTGGTCATTTTGCCCTCCTGTTTCTTCCACCAATCCCTGTAGACTGTCCTTCTACAATATTCTGCTAAAATTGACAGCTTCTTTTCAAAAAGTAACTTCAGTTTACCCTGAAATTCCTCAGCATTTAGTGGGGGACGTCCTGGGTCAATAAAGGATGTAAAAAGAGCAGCTGTACACTGTTGTAGGAGTAACAACACAAGAGAGAAATCTGAATTTAGATTTGAATAATTGTGCTTTTTTGGACAAAGGATGGTTTTTTGTCCTGTTCTGGGGCAGGATTGCGTATGAAGAACCATTCTTTTTGCACCCAAAGGTCTTGGTCACTATGAAGAGCTATGGATGTGTGGTCACAAGCTTTTCCACTCCCAGAAGCTCCTCGGGTTCCACTAATTATACATCACGTGTGTGTGCTTGTCTGTGGAAGAAACTTCCAGACCTTCTCTGGTTCTGCTTCGAACACGAACAGGAGGAAGACAGCCTCTGACAGAAGTCAGAAACGAGTGGAAGAGGGCCGAGCATCCTATTACAGCACATGATGCAACATTTCAGAAGGGAAAACCTCCTTTTGAGATCAAGTCTGAGGCACGTTTTCATGGGGAGGGAGGAGCAACTGTTACATAACTGCAACAAAGAAATGCTATTTGAGGAACGAAGCCCGCGCAGCATCTGGACGTCATTACTCTAACCTCAGAGCAGTGTAACTTTCCTGCAATTACTTTGTCAGAAACTGTTATTTTCATCACTGTGCACATTAAACCATAAACGATTTACATTTATCGAAAGTTGATCTGAGATTGCTTCAAAACACCAAAAAGTCTGAGCATTTTGCATTTGCAGGGTTCAGACAGGCAGGAGAGGATGTAGAGGTTTAAGGTGGCTGTGAACAAACAAGCAGCAGCTGCTGAGAGGATTACTGAGTTACTTCCTTCCCGGTGGACTCCCCCACAGGCAGGAATGTCTGTCTTCCTCCATGAGGACCCTGACAGTACTGTCCCACCTAAAGCATTGCAGAGGGCAAATTATGGATCATTTGATGATTTATGAAAAAAAACGGAGCAAAAGATGTCTATGGGAAAAAGCCTTTGGGGGCTCTGTCGTTGCATGCAGGAGCCATGAAGACTTTGTACGGCGGCCATGATGTAGGAGCCGGGGATGTTTCAGCTCTGCTGCAGGATTTCACTGTCCCAGATCCAAAACGGTAGCTCTTACTGAAACCACGCTGCTTCCTACATCTGAGGTTGGAGAGCATTATTTATGGCCCACCCACGTCTATCTGATCCCTGCATCCCCCACAAACATGGACGCTTCACCTGAATGGGTCCCTTCAACCAGATCCAGAAACTATGACCTTCAGACTGCTCACCATAAAGCTACAGAACTCTGACATGAACATATTTGAAGATGGATGTAAATAAAGATCATATACATGGAAATGCTGTGGACATATATGGTTTAAATGTGAATTATCTTTGCACTTTAAAGAACTTTAAAGAACTTTCTCATGGAGCCAAGCTATAACAAAGATCACTGCTTTGTATTTGTGCATAAAAATGAGGTATTTGTATACGTCTCTGTGTATTATTTCATTTAAATGTCTTTCAAAGCAAAATAGAGAGAGTACAACATTTTTTACAAGCAATTGAGTGTTTTATTTCCTTTGATTTGATTGAAAACTTAACAAATAGTTTCCACTAAAACTATATTGTGTCTAAAAGCAGATCCCATATGCAATCTACCATCTGTGTCATATTTAAATAGTGGAAACATGTTACAAAATAACCTCTAATCTATAACTTCATTATCAGATGTGGTTAATTTATTTAAAAAAATGCCCACAGGTTATCATAACTACTTAGCATCATTTCATATGAAACTGACCTTCTACAAACATCTTTTGGGGAAAAGGATCACAAGAGTTTAAGAATTATTTCTGCACAGCTATAAAACCTAAACAACTGTTTATGCTGCTGCATTTGGCTCTTAGCTCTACATATAAGCATCATACAACATCATATAATCATTACAATAAATGTGTTATGAACCCTGAAACGCGGCTGCTAACATTAATTTTGCAAACATAAAACACAGCTGCCTGCTCTGTTGTGTGAGAGCGCCCCCTACAAACATGACACAAATGTTTTCACTTTAGGTATATATATATATATATATATATATATATATATATGTATATATATATATAAATGTTTGGCCACAATTTTAAAAATTGATTTATTTTTTCCCCAGGAAAGACAAATAATAGCTCTGAAAAAACAAATTCCTGCAGAAATACTTTAAGTAAAAATGATTATTTTTGTGTGTATCTGTGTGTGTGTGTGGTTTTTCATTTTTTATTTTTGTGTGTGACTTATCGTTATCCAATATGTGGAACACAGTCTTTGACCGCATCCCACTTCCTGTCATGTGTTGTGTTTCCGGCTCACAACAACTAGGTGGAGCCCTTCACCAGATGAACCTTTGGGATGAGATAAATAATATTATTGAAACCAACTTTAATCCAGATCTTTGATTTAAAAAATATGTGCATTTTTATGAAATGGGTTTTTTTTTTATATGTCAAACAAAAACAAACGATTAAAAATGTCAACAACTTTTTTTGGTTGTTGACATTAAAAGAAAGCATAAAGTGTAAAACATAACTAGAAAATTAGTCCTAGTTAGGTTAAGTGGAACTCACAAAACATTAAAAACCAAAGAAAAAAGAGATCAGATATGTTTAGATACACTTCAGACCTCAGAAAAGATCACGTCTTCATGTGAAATTTCAGTGGACCTTCATAGTCAGAACAGGCTGTCACCCCCCCCTCAAACAAACACCCTTTGAGAGTCCCACACTTTGCCTGATCCAGCTGTTATGCATTGTCCCCTGTGGGGAGGCCCCCCATGGCCCTTGCTGCACCTCCTGCTTGTAGCTGCTGGCTGGCCTTTTCAAACGGGTGGAGTTCAGAACAAGCCGAGCCGCTGGAGCTGCCGGCTAATGCCAGCCTGCAGAGGGAGGGGCAGGGAAGTCCGGGTCGGTCGCATCACACGCCGATACACAGCTTGTCACAGGAAGTCATCGTCCCTGCTCCCCTTCATGCAGATGCACCTGCTGAGACAATGTCAAGGTGTGTGCCGGAGAGCATGGCAGGCCTGTAAGGTCAGCTTCCATATTTGTTTCCACATCAGAGACGTGGAAGGTCATGAGGGTAATGCAAGGTGAGCGGCGCTCCAACAACACTGGCATTAGAGGACGCCACCAAAGGCGTTTGATCTTTTGAAATCATGAATTTGGATCAGTCTGTCTGACCTCTGAATATCGCTCAACAACACAAAATTAGGAGAAACAGCTTGACGAGCACGCTCAAGGGTCTGGACCCCTCCCTGCGCTGGTTGTTTCCTTGACGATGACTGTGACGTTGTCCTCATTTCACATCAAAATGTCCTACAGCTTGACAAACAAACCTTCAGACAAAGAAATCCATTTGATGGGAGAAGGATTGGGGACTTTGAGGCTGTCGTGTCACACGTTTAGAACCGTGTTTGTGAGGTTTTCACGGGCACAACAAATACTGAGATCTGTGTGAGTGGCAGAGACACAGCGTGGGTCATGACAAACTATGGACTGAGGGGGAATGGAGCACGTGGTTAGTCCACCTCTGGGGCTGATGGGAACACAGAATGTTAAAATGTCATTAAAAAAAAAAAAAAGTCATGCGGGGAAGTGGAGTGCATTAGTTAGTAAATGTTGTTTCTTTCTGTTCTACACATCCTGTTTTAGTTGTTTTCTCAATAAAAGGAAGGCGACAGGATCTACTGACTTTAATGTTCATCTTATGTGTAAATATCTTCATGATGAACCTTTTTGTTCCCACTCTTAGTTGTGAAATTAAAACATATGCTGAATCTAAGTTTACAGGAATGAAACCTATTCAAAAATATAGTGTTGTAACGATTCAGTTTGACGATTTGATTCATATCATAATGTGTGGTTACCAATGCGATTCATAGCCAATATTGGTTTATTGATCTGGTTTCTGATATAAAATGGATCCATAACATCTTTAGCCAAATGAAATTCCTGGAACTGAACAGTCAAAGTGAAGTTTTCCACATTCCTTGGATTTCTTCAAGATAATCAAGTGTAAATTAAATCTGTGTCCAAACAAACAAACAAACAAACAAACAAACAAACTAGAATGAATGTCAGATCCATTCACATGTTAGTTTCCTAAAGTTCGACACTGTTGTTTTTCCACATCCAGAGAATCCAAAGGGAACATTCTAGAACATCCTAGACCCTGGATGATCAAACTAAATTCAAAGTGTTTTAAAACATTGTCTGGAGTGATGGTTGATCAGTTTGTGATGACATCACATTGTGTTGTCTGTGATGCACTTGGTTATTTTACGTTTTAGTAAAATAAGCCTACCAGGACTGTGTCTGAATCCAAGATTGATTATAATTGATTTATATTCTTTTGAAACTATTTTATACAACGTGCTTCTACCAGATCATGTTGATATAAACGGAATGATCAGTTAAGCTTATTATTGTTGCACTGCTTTGAAAAGTACAATTTAATAAGTGGGGATGGGGCCCTCACCTTTTTCTAGATATGTATGTGTGCTGTCATTTTCTTCTCATTCAGTGCTTTCTTCCTTTGTTCAGTTTTCTGCATTGTGTTCGATATTGTGCAACTTTGTGTTGTTTGTGGGTCACTAGATAAAGCTTACTTTCCTTTTCTCCTCGTTCAGTTAGCTAGCTCTCTGAAAATGAGGTCAACTCAACAACAAACGATGCTTCTTCCTTCGAGAAAATAAAATCCTAAAACACACGTGCCTAAAGAGTCCTCTTCAGAAAACTTTTACTGCTCAGCAGTATTCACAGTATTCTGCAAAGACCCAACAGACAAAAACACACAAAAGTACACACGTTTCAACGGCTAAACCGCCAGGAAACAACAAAAAACACACAATTCAAGGAAACGTGTCCACACATGACACTTCTTGTCTGTCGCGTTCAGTATCAGTGAGACGTTCAATGCGCAGAACACATTGATAGAAGGTGTAGGAAACATGGCCGGCGCCGCATTCAAGTCACGTCGGATTTTTGTGTTTACACAGTCATATTAGTCCTGACACGCACTAATATAGAGGCGCACGACTTGACACAACTTTATTAATCTCGACCTGTAAACAAAAGCACGTGTTCGTGTTTTTTTGCTGGTATTTTCGCCCCCCCCACACACACACCTTTACGCTCTTCCGCTTGACCTGAACCCGCCGAGCAGAGTCAGCTCCCGGCCGCCGACTCTCCCTGATGTACGGAGGGGTGGGGGGGCTGGAGATAAAGGGACACTCCTCCTCCTCCTCCTCCTCCTCCCCCCCCCGCCGCTGAGGAGCCCATCCAAACACTCCGTGTACAGATCTGCTCACTCACGGCACGCGGAGGCGGCGGCACGCGCTCACCTCCTGAAAGACACAGGACGGAGGGAAAACAGGAGGCAGGACACTTTTGCGACACTCTCGGACACAGACGACGTCAGGCTCCTTCTTGTTTTCGGTTCTGAAAGCATCTTTGCCGGTTCTGAACTTTCCTCGCCGGTCCCACTTGGGGCATTGGGAGCTCCAACTCCGTGAACCGAAAAACCGTTAAAGCGGAGCAGCCTTCTGACCGGTAAGCGTGGAGCACTTTGCTTTTTCAACACTTTGTCCGTTTCTGTGCCCAATTACCATGGTAACGTTAGCCAGCCCATAAGCCATGTCACGTTAAGAGTCCTCCTATTCAGTGGAGGACAGGACGCTGTGAGTTCAGGTGAAGCCAAACATTTCGTGGCGTCACTCTGCTAGAGTTTTGAAAACGTCCGTCGCTTTTCCTCTTCGTTTCTTCGTGCAGCTGTAACTATTTGCTGTAATTTTCCAGGATC
This sequence comes from Oryzias curvinotus, assembly GCA_023969325.1. Classification (NCBI taxonomy): domain Eukaryota; kingdom Metazoa; phylum Chordata; class Actinopteri; order Beloniformes; family Adrianichthyidae; genus Oryzias; species Oryzias curvinotus. Next base: position 40,309,322 of record CM043718.1, read on the forward strand.
GGGATTGATGAAAACTGCTGAGCGCCTTTCCCACCACATTCCTGGAACCAGCTATCATTTTAGACAGTTGCTGGAGGTGTGACATTCCACAGGAGATTTTCCCAAAATAAGGGCTAGCTTTTATTTTAACTTTCAAAAACATCAAAACATCAAACAAGGCAAATGCTTCTATATTATTCAAAAGTCACTGTATTTTATTATCAATTTTCAGAAGGTTTATGCAGCCTGTTAAGGAAAATGGAATCAATATTCCATTAGAAAATGGAATATTTATTAATTAAAGCTATCAGTGGATTTCTTTTAATGTAATTTCCTGTCTTTGTCAAGGACAAAATTTGTTTTTGATACAAAATTCCTAATTTTATATATACAAGAGCTCTAGTTTTTTCAGTGTAAATTATAACTTTTGTGACAAAAGGTTATAAAAGTTGAAGGAAAATAGGATTTAGAACAGAAACTCTTTACTGACATTGCAAAGTATTAGTTCTCATCTTGAGGACAGCCGTTGTAGAAATATTCCCACATCGTAGCATTGAGATGGGTCATTATTTTTCCACAGCTCAAGTTTCATCCGAGTGTCTTTGAGGGAATTATCCCATAGCACAACAAGACTAGACTGGTTTTTACTGGGTTTATTTATTTAGTGATGAGCCACTAACTAGACTTTGATTCAAATAAATGAAGTGACAGAAAACCCACACTTGTGTTGGCATTTGTTCTACTGTGTTATTGTTTATTAGTACAGAAAACACAGTTGGGTTGTGGCAGCACACCAGATCAGCGGGTTTTTCTCTAATTCCAGTCTTTTCAGCTCATAGTACTCACGAGTCACAGAAAGCATCAGCATCGGCATCAATGGAACACGTTTCTTCAGCAGGCTTTTCTCAGGAGGGGTTTATAAAGACTTTTTCATTTGTTCACTAACCTATTTTGGGCAAACCTGTATGGGCACGCTGATGACCTGCAGGAAATGCCAAGTTATAGACCGTTCAGTGAGCCCATACAGAGGAAATGTCCATGCTTTTTTTTTCCAAGTATGCTGTGGCCAACAGGTCATAGTGGACACTTTAACAACACATACATGTGAGTAAAGGTGAAGAGGATACAGGCACGTTGTATAAATGTTTCTGTTTTTTTTTCCTTCAACCACCCCAAATCCTGGACACTGTGCAGGGAGCCTGTTTTTTCTTTTCTTGTGATAAGTGTGTGCTCCTGAATGTTACAATTTAGGAAATTACACAATCGGAGAGTAAATGGTCTGTGTGGGCATCCTATGGACACTTGGAGTGTATTCAGACTGGACACGTTTGGTCCGCTTAAAGTCATTTTCCCCCTGTAATCCGGAACAAATTTTCAGTCTGAATACAGTCAAGCGGGCCCAGGTCCGGGACCAGGAACCACTCTCTGACCCATCTTTGGAGGTGGGCCTTGGTCGTCTCCAATCAGACCGGGCTTCAGTCAGCTGAACCGTAACCACCACCATAGCCGACGTAAACGGAGTAAGAAGGAAACAACAATGAGCCCTTTAAGCTGAAAATGCTTCTCGCATGCTTTTCTGTGTCTACAGGTGCAAGCCCCCCCCCCAACATCATCCTAAAGGCTTTCTTGTAGCTCCTTACAGAATTCTCCTAAAAACAATGCAATAACACCACAACGATGAGACAAAGCAACTCTTTGGAATTTGGTTGGATTAATTCAGACTAAAACAACTTTCTACCCGACGTCTCCCCAGCACTGCAGTTGCTAGCGTCCTCTGAGTTAAAGTCTTTGCCAGTAACCGCCTGGCAGCGCGGCTCCACCGCACGACAAATCAGCAAGGGGCAGAACTCTACTAACAACTAGAGTTCGACATAAACACCGTATGACAGCATTACTCATACATACGTGAAAACAGCTGGTATTTGCCTTACAAATACTTTACAATACACTTCACCCCCCCCCCCCCTTAAAGTGGCCATAAGAGCATCAAGAGAGCTGCCAGACACCTGCGTTCTCCTTAAGATGCAGCTGCTTCTATCCACGACCCTCCACAGGCCCGTTCAACCTAACAACCTACAGGACCCATAAGGGTCAGCCCCCCCCCCCCCCATATAGATGCATGTCACTAGGGCTTTAGACTGCACAGTGAACTGATGATTCATACTTGAGACCTTCTGCTAATCTGAGAGCTTTAAGAGTTGACCCTTTAATGCCAAGAAAACAAGTTACCTTTTCCAGATTACTCACAGATACTACAGTACTTGTAAGGATGTGTCACACACATGAAAAAGTATGCATTCCTTGGCATTTTCGACAAATGATTCTAGACTTTCGGTCCTTTCAACTATGTGCACATTCATCACATTGCAGGAGTTAATGAGTGATTCTGAGTCCAAACCTTTGCTTGCTTCTTTTGCTGAAGGATAGCTGTGTTCTTCCATCATTTTATATCCAATAATTGATATATAAGCCTGTATTTCCTTTTTTTTAATTCAAGAACTTGTGCTTCAGTGAATTGATAAGTTATAGTTATGATATTTTGTTATATTAAAATTTGTGTGTGTGCGAATTAAATTTTTGTATTAGTTGTAATATCTTCTTTTTATTCCCAGAAGAATCCACTCACACATCCAAATAATTGAGTTAGGATTACTTATCATCTAGTCATTGAGATGACCACAGGTGATTGGCATTAATGCACATAAACCCACAGACACATTTCTGAAAGATTGGGCTGCCCTGTAGAGATCAGTAAATTCCAGCATTATACATAATGATGAGCAACAGCATTACAACCATGCTCCACTTAGTGAAATGCATTTTGAATGACTGCATTTAGCCATTCTTGAGGTTTGGCAGAGGGAGGATTATGGTGTGGGGTTGTTTTACAGTAACTGGGCTTGGGTCCTCAGTTTCAGGGAAAGGCCCAAAAGACGACTGACTCTCACTCTGATCATGGTGGAACGTTATGGGACCAGTTTGATAGGAGACTTGTGTGCTTTCTCCCCCAACATCAAACAGCCACCTTCTTTAACTCATTTTGGACCCATCCCAGTTGAAAGTGTGTGCTGTAGTACCTCAATTGAACATTGGGGCTGGTTTAGAAAGTGAGTTGCTGCACAGCTAGGGCTGTCCTTCTTTAGATGTGAGATGGGGGACTAAAAAGCTTTTTTTTTTTTAAAAAAGCAACCCTTCACTTTTTTGTTTTGTTTTGTTCGAACAAAGATTCAATTTTTATAATGTTGTAGAGTTGGATATAGTAAGCTCTGGTTGATTATTTTTTTTTTTTTTTTTTTTTTTACATCCCACTTCAGGTTTCACTTTTATATGTAGGGTTAGAGTTTGTATATTGGTCTGTGGTCTGACCCTACAAATGCACTTCTCTATATCAATCTCTCTGTAGATCATAATGTGATTTATCTGAAGTTTTTATGCATTATACTTTAGATTACTAGTGTACTGGTTTTATCCCATCATGGAACATAAAGAATTGTTCATCATTTTAGCTTACATGGCTTTCAGGACTATTTTGCCTTCAGTTGCATAAATCATGCAAGTCTGTCACAGATAAGCCACTTGCACTTTCCACACTAAAAGTAATTCCTAGAAGTATTTCATGTACTTTACTGCGGAATTGTTTAACAAACAAGGCCCTCTCCTCTCGAGCAGATACATCCGGTTGTTCCTGGCTCATTTAGTCAATATCCCGTTGGCAGCATGTCAGTCCCCCGTAACACAGGAGGTGGCGGCTCTGCAGTCCAGTACAGTGCATACTCCTCAACTCTCTTCTGTACCAAACCTTTTGATGTGTCCAACACAGAACGGATCATGTTGCTGCATGGACATGTTCTTTGTACACCACACAAAAAACCTCTCATAGGTATCATTCCTGTTAAAATGCAGCAGGATGCTGTACGAGGCACTGTTTCGATGCCTTGTCCGGTGTATACAGATTTACATTCCAAAGGTAATTGCTGATTTTTTGTTTCCTTCTTTTTTTACTTTGCAGAACACATGATACTTTGGTTAGCTGTCCTTGTTAGTTTGTAATCTGAGCCTTGTTCTAAAGCCAGTGCTTAGACAAACTGGGTGGTGCAGTTACTTTAGAAAAAGTTGAGTTTTCCCCCAGAAAATGGTCTCAGTATTTACTTGTCTTTTTTATTTTTGAAATACTCAGATTTAAAAAGATTGTAGTATCTTATAAAGGCAACCATCCTTTTTTAAAGAGCTGAAATGTAGTAAAATGTTCTTTTTTTTTTGTTGCCAATTGTGCACCAATGTTTGATTGAATTTTGATCTTTAAGTTAGTTTAACTGATCCAAGACCACATACTCGGAAAGCAGAGCTCTTTCTGGTGGCAGACTTGTCTGGCCTTGCTCTTCCAGTGTAGCCTGCAGTCACAGTAGACGGAGGACAGACTGGGGTATGATATCAACACACAGATGGTGGTTGACGGCCCTCATGCTGACACACAGATGGTACCTTTTTTAAAGCTCACTTGTCCAAACCATTTCACATCATCTTTAGCCTAAAGAATAAAAACAAGCCAATAAAGTTGACTTTTTACCCATGAGGCTGCAATGGGTTTCTAAAAGCCATGGATGTCTTTTTCATCTGTTTGTGTGTAGACCATAATATGACCATTGTAGTCATAAGGCATCAATACCAGGAGAACATCAGATTTTTAATTAACCTTCACATATCTTGTGCTTGTATTCTGAAGCCACAGGGTAGACTCTTTCAGTTCTTCATAATATGGATATAGGATGACTTTTCCCAGAGCAAACTATAGGAAAATAATGTGGTTCCAATGGACTGAAGTGCTTTGAAAGTAAGGGTGTATTTAGACTTGGAAAACCGTTTGTTCTGGTCCCTTAATTTGGTCTGGATGGAGTTCTGAACTGTGCGTTTGTTATTTAAGGGTGTATTCAGACTGGACACATGTGGTCCTCTTAAAGTGAACCAGAGTTTGTTTCCCCAGATAATCTGGAGCAAATATTCAGTCTGAAAACACCCAAGCAAACCCTGGTCCAGAACCAGGTCCCGCTCTCAGACCCATCTTTTAAGGTGGTCTTGGTTCATGTCCAACCGGACTGATCTTCAGCTCGCTCTGAGATTCCTCAGTCTGAAAACAATCTGTTTTCACAGTGAACCAAAACGACCACCCTAGCCGGTCATCATGTGATTTAAACAAGTAGGACTGTAGCAACAGATGAGCTGTGGACAAATAATAAAGCAATGAATGATAAGTGAAGAGATTTTGTAATTTGGTTTTGTTTACTAGCTTGTTGTCTAGCTTTGGTTTGAATCAGGAAAAGCCGCATGACGGCAGTCTAAATGCAGATCAAACCCAAGGTTCAGGACTTTGTCTGAAACACATTAGGGGTCCGAACATGGAAGTGAACCCCGAAGGAAGATCCCCCTTTGGTGGAGAGGATCCCCCCTTATTTTCTGACCACCGTCAGAAAGAAAAAAAATAATCGCAGGAAAGGTTGATCACATGATATAGTTACAAAGAAAGATGGTACACAGAAAGAGTTTCAAAGTTTGAATGATACACCTGAGCTTTTCTTCCCAAACAGTGCCTGTGACACGGCAGTAATATGGCAGCAATATGATAGGAACATGGTAGTAACAGCACACAGTTGGTTAAAAACAAACATACCGGTAAACGTCACTGAGAGCAGCAGTAACTTCTAGGCGCCTCTGCACAGGACACGCCTCTCGTGGCGTGCAGATGCAAGCGCCCGTACGCAGCGCGTTCGCCGGATGTTTTCTTCCACAACAGTGACAGACCGTAACACAGCGCTGACAGGGCGGGTTTAAAAAACATAAACTTTAAAGTCACTGAGAGCTTTCTTCATCTTCCTCCTGTGCACTGAAACCATGGAAGTCTTCCTCCTCAGTCAGATATTCTTCACCTCTCTCAGTCTCTCCTTCATTGTCTCTGTCAGAGTCACTCTGAGGTCAATCCTCTCCTGATCTCGTCTGTCCTCTCCGTCAGCAGCAGACCGGCTTTTCCAAACCCGTTGGTGGATTTTCTCTGCTTTAACGATTGCTGTGAACTTGAAAACTGCATCATCTGCATTTCTTCTTCATTTTCCATGATGAGGGTCTGTTTCTGCTATTCATTCACAAAGCAGGAATTCACATTAAACATGTGTCTTCCTCCACACATGTACTGTGTTCCCCCTGTCTCACTCTTACCCTTTCTGCTTGAGCGCCCCTAGTGGTCGGTAGAAAAAATGCATAAAAAAACAAAGAAATGCATAAATTAGCCGCATCATTGAATAAGCCACAGGATTGAAGGCGTGTGACAAAAGTAGCGGTTTATACTCCGGAAATTACGGTTTGCTATTGCTATTCCAAGCAAATGTATCTGACACTAATGTAAAGTCATATCTGGACTATGTCTGAATTTGAGTCATCACCATGGACACCAACATTGAAGTGGAGTCCTTTCACAAAGGCCTGTCCTCGTAGCTCTGTGTTTTTAAATTCATTTTCTCCCTTCATTTGGTGAAAAAAGAGGAAAGCAAAATCACATGTTCTCACGCAGCTGAAGACAAATGCTCACAAATATAGCTTTAACCGACAATAGTCAACGTGAACCAGTCATTAGGGGGATGATTAGTCAGTCCCACACTCAGCAGCGTGTCAGATGAGCACTTGGTGCTGACAACTAGAAGTGGTTTTAAATTCTATACAATTGACTGGAGTGTTCTTGGTGGAGCTTGAACATACAGGATTTCTACTGTCTTAGAGGCTTTTGTTTACTGCGTACCCATAGATGCATTCATAACGAACACAAAACCACTTCTTTGTCTCTGTTGCCTGTTGGACGATATACATTCAAAGCTGCTGTTGAGACTTTAATATTTCTGGTCCTGGTGGTGCTTCAGGATCAGCACCCCTGAGTTAAACCACGATGAACTGTCTGTGGAAATATAGCCTAAAACCAGCTCAGTGGCCTTGGGGTGGAGTGTCTGCCCTGTGACTGGAAGGTCATGAGTCCAAATCCAGGCTGAGTCGTACCAAAGACCTGACACCTCCCTGCTTGACACTCGGCACTCAGGAGTTTGATTGGGGGGATTGACCTCCAAGTGGTTCCAGAGCGCGGCCGTATCTGCAGCTCGCTGCTCGCCAGGGGATGGGTTTAAATGCTGAGAACAAATGTCACACCTAATGGTACTTAACTTTAACTTTAAATCAGTACCATGCTTTATGCATCAGGCCCAAAAGTCATTTTTAACAAATAACATTTAAGTGATATAAAGGCCTACAACTCTTGTTTTGCCCACATTAAAGTGCATTAATGGATTTTCAGCGCTTATGTTTTCCATTATTTAGCCTCAATAATAGAAATGACTGACGGTAATGCTGCTTTTATCCCTGCTTTCAGTGTCATAATTAGAAATTAATCTGATTAGGTTTTATTTGTTTCACATATTATAATCAACTTTTTTTTTATTTTTGAGAAAACAGTCAGGAATTTTTTACCCTCCATTTTTTCTAAGTTTTATAGCTATTTCTCAACATCATACGACACAAAAACGTATTATTGCTTATTTGAAGGTGCAAGAAGTTATTGACTCTTTAAGTGATTGCAATGCACCAAGTGTCTTTCACTGTAGTCTTCTATTATTGGGTGTTGTGCCTGAAACGTGTCAAAACAAGATTTCCCAGATTTTCAAGATTAAAAGGGGGATTTAACTTTAAATGTGCTTCAGCAGATATGATTTTATGATTCTGAGTCCAAACCTTTGCTTGCTTCTTTTGCTGAAGGATAGCTGTGTTCTTCCATCATTTTATATCCAATAATTGATATATAAGCCTGTATTTCCTTTTTTTTAATTCAAGAACTTGTGCTTCAGTGAATTGATAAGTTATAGTTATGATATTTTGTTATATTAAAATTTGTGTGTGTGCGAATTAAATTTTTGTATTAGTTGTAATATCTTCTTTTTATTCCCAGAAGAATCCACTCACACATCCAAATAATTGAGTTAGGATTACTTATCATCTAGTCATTGAGATGACCACAGGTGATTGGCATTAATGCACATAAACCCACAGACACATTTCTGAAAGATTGGGCTGCCCTGTAGAGATCAGTAAATTCCAGCATTATACATAATGATGAGCAACAGCATTACAACCATGCTCCACTTAGTGAAATGCATTTTGAATGACTGCATTTAGCCATTCTTGAGGTTTGGCAGAGGGAGGATTATGGTGTGGGGTTGTTTTACAGTAACTGGGCTTGGGTCCTCAGTTTCAGGGAAAGGCCCAAAAGACGACTGACTCTCGCTCTGATCATGGTGGAACGTTATGGGACCAGTTTGATAGGAGACTTGTGTGCTTTCTCCCCCAACATCAAACAGCCACCTTCTTTAACTCATTTTGGACCCATCCCAGTTGAAGTGTATGCTGTAGTACCTCAATTGAACATTGGGGCTGGTTTAGAAAGTGAGTTGCTGCACAGCTAGGGCTGTCCTTCTTTAGATGTGAGATGGGGGACTAAAAAGCTTTTTTTTTTTTAAAAAAAAGCAACCCTTCACTTTTTTGTTTTGTTTTGTTCGAACAAAGATTCAATTTTTATAATGTTGTAGAGTTGGATATAGTAAGCTCTGGTTGATTTTTTTTTTTATTTTTTTATTTATTTATTTATTTTTTACATCCCACTTCAGGTTTCACTTTTATATGTAGGGTTAGAGTTTGTATATTGGTCTGTGGTCTGACCCTACAAATGCACTTCTCTATATCAATCTCTCTGTAGATCATAATGTGATTTATCTGAAGTTTTTATGCATTATACTTTAGATTACTAGTGTACTGGTTTTATCCCATCATGGAACATAAAGAATTGTTCATCATTTTAGCTTACATGGCTTTCAGGACTATTTTGCCTTCAGTTGCATAAATCATGCAAGTCTGTCACAGATAAGCCACTTGCACTTTCCACACTAAAAGTAATTCCTAGAAGTATTTCATGTACTTTACTGCGGAATTGTTTAACAAACAAGGCCCTCTCCTCTCGAGCAGATACATCCGGTTGTTCCTGGCTCATTTAGTCAATATCCCGTTGGCAGCATGTCAGTCCCCCGTAACACAGGAGGTGGCGGCTCTGCAGTCCAGTACAGTGCATACTCCTCAACTCTCTTCTGTACCAAACCTTTTGATGTGTCCAACACAGAACGGATCATGTTGCTGCATGGACATGTTCTTTGTACACCACACAAAAAACCTCTCATAGGTATCATTCCTGTTAAAACGCAGCAGGATGCTGTACGAGGCACTGTTTCGATGCCTTGTCCGGTGTATACAGATTTACATTCCAAAGGTAATTGCTGATTTTTTGTTTCCTTCTTTTTTTACTTTGCAGAACACATGATACTTTGGTTAGCTGTCCTTGTTAGTTTGTAATCTGAGCCTTGTTCTAAAGCCAGTGCTTAGACAAACTGGGTGGTGCAGTTACTTTAGAAAAAGTTGAGTTTTCCCCCAGAAAATGGTCTCAGTATTTACTTGTCTTTTTTATTTTTGAAATACTCAGATTTAAAAAGATTGTAGTATCTTATAAAGGCAACCATCCTTTTTTAAAGAGCTGAAATGTAGTAAAATGTTCTTTTTTTTTGTTGCCAATTGTGCACCAATGTTTGATTGAATTTTGATCTTTAAGTTAGTTTAACTGATCCAAGACCACATACTCGGAAAGCAGAGCTCTTTCTGGTGGCAGACTTGTCTGGCCTTGCTCTTCCAGTGTAGCCTGCAGTCACAGTAGACGGAGGACAGACTGGGGTATGATATCAACACACAGATGGTGGTTGACGGCCCTCATGCTGACACACAGATGGTACCTTTTTTAAAGCTCACTTGTCCAAACCATTTCACATCATCTTTAGCCTAAAGAATAAAAACAAGCCAATAATTAACTAAATCACTAATATTTAGTGATTTAGATGGGAATAGTAAAAGGACATGCTGGTGTGTATGTTACAGTACATTTTGAGGTTTTAATACAATCTGAGTCCAGGCCAGATTAATGACATGTATTTTTGTGTTGCTTTAACAAATGGGAATGGGATTTATTTTAACCTCCTTAAAACCAAAACTAATGAAACCTATTGCAGCATATTTCTTTAGGATCATATTTTTTTTGCTTTATCTCTGGCCTTCAAGTCAAGTTTGCACATAAGTTAACTTATAATTTATTTTTTTAAAGGAAGTATGTATTGAAATAACAAAGTTACAGAAGTTTTATTTGCATTAAAAAAAAAGTAAAATCAGACAAAAGACACCTTCTTTCTCACTTTAATTTTCTTGTGTTTACTGTAAAGGTTCCTGACAGATCTTTAGTTTTAAGCATTCTAACCTTACTGTCCTCACAGGTTCTTCATTCGGCACAAATGTCATGTTTTGAGTTTGTATAACTGGTTAATTAACTTTTTATTGATGAGATGTAGAAAACGCTTGTATATTAACAAACATTTAGCTACTTATGTGTCTTTATCGTGTGTGTGTGTGCGTGTGTGTGTGTGTGTGCGTGTGTGTGTGCGTGTGTGTATGTGTGCGTGTGTGTGTGCGTGTGTGTGTGTGTGCGTGTGTGTGTGCGTGTGTGTGTGTGTGTGTGCGTGTGTGTGTGCGTGTGCGTGTGTGTATGTGTGCGTGTGTGTGTGCGTGTGCGTGCGTGTGTGTGTGTGTGCGTGTGTGTGTCATGATGTTACCTTTTTAGACTTTGAAAATCTGAATTCTGAGTTGCACTGACTCTGCATGTCGGGAAAATATCATCTGATTTCTGAATATAGATTCCTAAATGAGGAACTTTATCATCATGTCCTGCATGGGGCTAGCTCATGTTCTCATGACAAGTGTGCTAGCTGCTACTTTGTTGCACAGAATTTTAAGAGGTGTTTCTGGGAAATGACTTATAATCAGACATACTCCATGTTGTGTTTTGAACATTTTCTATTTTTCTTTTCTTTAACTTGTCCTGTCCAACAGCGGGGCAGACAGATGAGAGCTGAGGGCCTCTACTGTTGGACACCACTGTGGAGTCACAATGATCCATGTTTATGTCTCTTGTGGTTTTCCTTCTGTAATGTACTTTTATTCTTCATCTTTGTTTTCTGTCACTCCAGAAGCTTTGGTGTGCTCCTCACATCAGAGAATGGTCACATTTTTGAGTTGATTTGAGTTCATTTACAGTGAATCTCACCAATAACTTTTGTTTGATGTGTTTTTGCTGTGCTGCTTGTTATGCGCTTCCATCATGTTATAACTTGGTTGAAAAAAGCTTTTGCTGCTTTGAAATAGGTCTTGTTCTTCTGGTACGGCAGGTCAGACTAAACAAGAAGCACCAACAAAATCTTGTTTAAACACATACTAGCCGACGGTTTTGTTTTTTTTAATTATTCTTGTCACATATCACAACCGTCACAGCCGTGTTCAATTGCATCCCTACTGTGCTGCCATTGTTATTGACTTCAAGGTCAGAACCTTGAATTGTGAAGAGGACTGTGAGGGGAAAGTGATTGAAATGGTCCTGAGTGAACCCATGTGTTCACTGTTGTTCATCAGTTTTCCAATATTCATTCCATTGTTTTAATATCCGTCAAACAAGATGAAGAACTTAATTTCACACTCTGCTTTTATACACTGAGGAAGTTAAAAAGTTATGGTCTCTTTTTGCTGAATCGTGTACTGTTGGATCTGTCCTGTGCCGCCAACACTTGGTCATTTTGTCGAGCCCTTACATACATCACACAGAAGAACTAACACTTCCATTCTATTTGTACACTGTGTACTATAAGAGTTTTATTTTTGTCACGTGATAGTTGCTCATATTAAACTCATATAAACTCATTTCCCATTCCTAACCTGGCCTTTGTTGTGAGTTCACTGCTGCTCGGTCTACCTCCGTTCTCTGGGCTGAAGAACTTTGATTGGAAACTGCTGAAGCATTTCCTTCTCCAGTGACAGTTTTAGTTTTTCTCACCATGCTTTTGATTGGAGGAAATGAGGCAGCAGAAAATAAAATGACAGAAGCTTTTTAGGTGTTTTTGGAGCCGTTATCTTCTCATGCTGTTCAGTTCAGACCCCTCTGGACAAATGACAGGAAGTCTCTGCTTTTTTTCTTCTGGAGGACCTTTGATCATTGGCGGGTGTGTCTCCTATGTGTTGGTCATGAAAATGGATGGTGATGCAATGGGGTGGCAAACACGATGAATAAAAGGTTGAAACATTCATTATGCATTATTTACCAGAAGTCTAGATGATACTTAACGTTCACTACATGCATTGATGGCATATTCACAAAAAATGGAAGTAGAGCTACAAATTCTTGGGTAAATGAGAGGCTGGGAAATTCTTGATGTTGCAAAAAGCAGTTCACTTGCTCTTGATAGTCTCTACATTTTATTTCTGCTGGCGTATTTGTAGAAAGTCATTAGGATAATTGGGGTATCGGCTTGCCACATTCAACCTTAAATCTTTGTAAACTCTAGCAGAGGATTCAGACCCATAAACAACAAGTGGACACTATAGACACCTTCAGTTTCCGAGAACTGATTCACAGCCTCAGGGACACTGCCTTATTGCAAATACTCATCTTTCCATTTGATGTTCTGTTTAACCAAACACTAATTATATATATGTCCAATGCGAAAAAAGACAGTTGGAGCAAACATTAGAGCGGCAGTGATCCTGGGTATCTATGTACTGCATGTACTAGATGAGTGTCACTACATTAAAAGAGAATTATAGAATAAAGGGTTTCTGAAAGTAAGGGAACACGTTTCTATAAATAAAGGCTTTAGTTTTGTTTACCTTCCTACAATTTGTTTGATTCAGTCTTATATTAAAATCATTTACTCCACTCTGGAACCGCCATGATCACTATTCCAACAGCTAAACTGTGCGACGTCTACAGGGGGGTATTCCAGAAAGCAGGTTATGCTAGCTCCCACGATAAGTTTGAGGCTAAGGAAGTTGATAACCTCAGCTTTCGGTTCCAGAAATGGAGGTATGTCTCAGGGTAGGTCAAGTTGCCATGGCAACTCATGCTCTGACCATAACCTGGTCTGGAGCAGGTTTAGTTGAAGGTTAGTTTGTTTTCAGAGAGGTGCAGCAGCATGGCGTGTCCATTTGAAGATGATTTAGTGGATGAAGAAGCCCAGATAATACTTTTTCCACAGTGAGAGGGTGATAGGACCACATATGGATGTTGGAAAATTAAACTTGTTTACTTTGATCTAACTTCATTATTTGCTTCAGTTAAGAGAAATCATTTTTTTGTTAAGTCACCTTAAAAATAACACATAGTTTTCAGACAATTATTTTCCTTTCATTCAAATTAATTCAATTAAGTAGGTGTAACTTTGGTGCTGCTGTTAGATCGGCACCGCAAGGGATTCTGGGATATCATTCCCTTTGCCTGTTTGGACGGATTTGGGTTGAAGTGTGGCTTTTTGACTAAATATGTTTAGTTGTTTAGCTGTTTTACTGTGTTTTACTGTGTTTTGTCGAGTTATTTTGTCCTACTGTGCTTATCTAACAGCACCACGAGTGAGAGTGAAGGAGAGGATGATGAGTTTAAATAGCACCCCTACACTACAACTCTGCAAGTACAATGATGGGGAATTATTTAATTAATTTTTGCACTCCGTGCATTTTTTACCGTCTTTTTTATTGTTATAAAAATTAGCATATTCACCGGCTCAAACTTAGACATATGAGAGTTCAATATATATATATATATATATATATATATATATATATATATATATAAAAAACGCCTCTCTCACCCTCCGCGGGTGGTTTCTCCTCCAAGCTCGGGTCCTCTACCAGAGGCCTGGGAGCTTGAGGGTCCTGCGCAGTATCTTAGCTGTTCCTAGCACTGCACTTTTCTGGACTGAGAGGTCTGAGGTCTTTCCAGGTATCTGTTGTAGCCACTCCTCAAGCTTGGGGGTTACTGCCCCGAGTGCTCCAATTACCACAGGCACCACCGTCACCTTCACTTTCCAGGCTTTCTCCAGTTCTTCTCTGAGTCCCTGGTATTTCTCCAGTTTCTCATGTTCCTTCTTCCTGATGTTCCCATCGCTTGGCACTGCCACATCCACCACAACGGCTTTCCTCTGTTCTTTATCCACCACTACGATGTCTGGTTGGTTCGCCATTACCATCCTATCAGTCTGGATCTGGAAGTCCCACAGGATCTTTGCCCTCTCATTCTCTACCACCTTCGGAGGTGTTTCCCATTTTGACCTTGGGGTTTCCAGTCCATATTCTGCACACATGTTCCTGTATATTATTCCAGCCACTTGATTGTGCCGCTCCATGTATGCTTTACCTGCCAGCATCTTACATCCTGCAGTTATGTGCTGGATTGTTTCAGGCGCCTCTTTGCACAGCCTACACCTTGGGTCTTGTCTGGTGTGGTAGATCTGAGCCTCTATCGCTCTGGTGCTCAGGGCTTGTTCCTGAGCTGCCAGGATGAGCGCTTCAGTGCTGTCTTGTAGGCCAGCCCTTTCTAGCCATTGGTAGGACTTCTTGATATCAGCCACTTCAGTTATGGTCCGGTGGTACATCCCATGGAGGGGTTTGTCCTCCCATGAGGATCTGTCTTCCAGCACTGTATCCTCTGCTCTCCATTGCCTGAGACATTCACTGAGCACACTGTCAGTTGGGGCCTTGAGCTTGATGTATTCATGCATCTTGGATGTTTCATCCTGGATAGTGGCTTCTACGCTCACTAGTCCTCGGCCTCCTTCCTTGCGGCTAGCATACAGTCTCAGAGTGCTGGATTTCGGATGGAACCCTCCATGCATGGTGAGGAGCTTTCGTGTTTTAACATCCATGGTCTGTATCTCTTCCTTTGGCCATCTTATTATTCCTGCAGGGTATCTGATAACTGGCAGTGCATAGCTGCTTATTGCCCGGGTCTTGTTCTTGCCATTGAGCTGGCTTTTCAGGACTTGCCTTACTCGTTGAAGGTACTTAGCTGTTGCAGCTTTCCTTGTTGCCTGCTCCAGGTTGCCATTTGCCTGGGGAATTCCTAGGTACTTGTAACTGTCCTCAATGTCTGCTATTGTTCCTTCTGGGAGTGAGACCCCCCCTGTGTGGACTACCTTGCCTCTCTTTGTCACCATCCGGCTGCATTTCTCGAGCCCGAATGACATCCCAATGTCATTACTGTAGATCCTGGTGGTGTGGATCAGGGAGTCAATGTCACGCTCATTCTTAGCATATAGCTTGATGTCATCCATGTAGAGGAGGTGACTGATGTTGGCCCCATTTCTGAGTCGGTATCCATAGCCAGTCTTGTTGATTATTTGGCTGAGGGGGTTCAGACCTATGCAGAACAGCAGTGGGGACAGAGCATCACCTTGGTATATCCCACATTTGATGGACACTTGTGCAAGTGGTTTCCCATTGGCTTCAAGGGTGGTTTTCCACAGCTTCATTGAGTTTCTTATGAAGGCTCTTAGAGTCCTGTTGATGTTGTACAGCTCCAAGCATTCAGTGATCCATGTGTGTGGTATTGAGTCATAGGCCTTCTTGTAATCAATCCAGGCTGTGCACAGGTTGGTGTGTCGTGACCTGCAGTCTTGGGCGACTGTTCTGTCGACCAGGAGTTGGTGTTTGGCTCCTCTGGAGTCTCTACCAATGCCCTTCTGTGTGTTGCTCATGTATTGATCCATGTGCCTATTTATCTTGGTTGCAATGATGCCTGACATGAGCTTCCATGTTGTGGAGAGACAGGTTATTGGCCGGTAGTTGGATGGGACTGCACCCTTTGAGGGATCCTTCTGGATCAGGATCGTTCGCCCTTCCGTTAGCCATTCGGGATGAGTCCCATCTCTTAGCAGCTGGTTCATTTGTGCTGCCAGGCGTTCGTGGAGTGTGGTAAGCTTCTTTAGCCAGTAGGCATGTATCATGTCAGGGCCCGGTGCTGTCCAGTTCTTCATACCTGAGACTCTTTCTTGGATGTCTGCCACTGTGATGGTTACTGGATTCTGTTCAGGGAGGTTGCTGTGTTCTTTTCTCAGAGAGACCAGCCACTGGGCATTGCTGTTATGTGCTGTCTCTTTCTCCCATATACTTTTCCAGTACTGTTCAGTTTCTAGCCTTGGTGGGTCTGCTCGGCTGTTTTGACCCTGCCACTGAGCGTACACTTTCGCTGGTTGAGTTGCGAACAGCCTGTTTATTCGTCTGGCCTCATTGTCTCTTGTGTATCTCTTTAGGCGGCTACTCAAGGCTAGGAGCCTTTGTTTGGCAGTTTCCAGGGCTTCAGGTATGGGCATTTGGCTGTATCTCTTCGGTACTTGCTTTCTCATTGTACCTCTTTGAGCCTCTGTTAGCTTACTCACATCCTTCCGAGTTGCCTTGATTTTGGCCTCTAACCGTTGCTTCCATGGTGGGTATTGTTTTCTTCCATGGTTGCTCTTATAGCCAAGCATCTCAAGGATCACTGCTGCTGAGGTGTAAACCAGTTCATTGGTTTCTGTGATGGTTGTGGTAGGAATTGCTCTCAATGCTTCATTCACAGTTTCCAGTAGACTTTCAGGCAGTACATCACTTAACCGTTGTAGCTGGTGTCGGGGTTGCCTAGTGTTCATTGTAGACATTATCTTGTTTTTCAGGTCAGTTGCTGCCTCGCTCAGCGTAACTGTGGTTGTTGGGGTTGTGTACCCAATCTCAGGGTGTGAGTGTGGTATAACCTCCTCTCTGACCTGTTGTTCCGGCTCTCCCGTGGCATTGTACTGTATCACTTCAATCTCAAGCTGTGATAGGAGTTGGCGTTTGTGGATATTCGAGCATTGGGCTACCAGTTGTTTGGCAGTTAGCCTTGATTGTGGGTTTCGAAGCATCCATTCATTCCACATCCTCTGCATGTACCCCCTCTGGGATGGATTACTTGAGTAGTAGCATTCTAACAGATCCTTGTTCTCGCATCTAGTCCATTTCCGTCTTGTTCCAGTAGCCCACTTTCCATCAGAGTGCTCTGGTCCCCCAGCACCTGACGCAGACCTTGTTTGGCCGGGCGACGTCTGAGCCGGCATGACATGTGGTTCATTGTCTCTCATATAGTGAGGTAGGCATTAGCGTTAAGGGTCTTGCCCAAGGACCCTCACTGGGTGATGTTAATTGCCCGTCATTGTTATGGCATTTGCCCCATTTCCATTGTTATGGTAATTGCCCCATTCCATTAATCACCATTAATTGTTCGTTCCGCCGTGGGAATCGAACCCGGATTTCCAGCATGACAGTCCTGCACCTTACCAACCGAGCTACCCAGCCGGTTATATATATATATATATATATATATATATATATATATATATATATATATATATATATATATGCGTCACAAGGAAAATGTAAACAAGATCAGAAACTCGTGCGTTTACTTTGTCTGTTGATTTTCTCCAAGCAGAAATTCTTTTTTTTTTTTTTTTGATGATGCAGCCGTGTTACTTTTTTGTTGGACGTATAATCTTCATACGCCGTCATTGAAATCTCAGACTCCGTCTCACTTCCGTCTCAAGTGTCGCGCTTTCTTTTTTTTTCCCCACGCGTTTCCATGGTGACTCCAGAAATCGGCGATCCATTGAGAATGTCTTTATGTACCTGACGTGCACGTGCGTTAACCCAGGGTTACCAAGTGGAGCGTCATTACGCCAACTCATATCCGGTCTTTTGGAACCGACATACCCAGAGTAAGCAAGTTCAGGCGGATTTCAGCCAGAGTTCAGGGTTAAAGTCAGGGGAGTTTAAACATGCTTCCTGGAATACCCCCCTGGTATGAACCGTTTAAAGTTGGTTGGAGTAATCAGCCCTGTGGGCTGCATGCATAGCTTGATGTTTGGGTTTATACATGTGTAGGATCTTATACATTATATCTTATTGTTGACAAAATGTGTGTCTTTGTAAATTGCCAGTGGTTTGTTCAATCTCTTTTAATTTATTTATTTATTTTTACAAGATTCAGCCTTTTTTTTGTCTTTTATCTTGGATTTGTGAAACTACATTATAAACCACTATATGGATCTGTTTGACTTTTATTACAACACAAAAGGGACTCATTCTATTCTCTTTTAAATTCAACTCTCTGACTCAAAAGTCTTGGAAAAACAAAAGTGTATATATCATTTATAACATCTAAGTCCAGACATGGCATTTCTGTGCTTGAATTTCTTTCATTAGATTTGGTTGTATTCTAGTCCTTTTATGTTGAATTGGCTGTTTTTGTGTTTTTGATCTGCATTGCATCCAGTAAATATTTACCAACCCACTGAGTATCCACACACAGTGGATGGAGAAGACTTTGAGGTCTTGCTGGGGTCGATCCAGATTCATTATACCCTGGGGGTCAGGCCCTCCCTCCTCACAGCCGTTTTAGTAATAACAGGAAACGTAGCAGCTGCTGCAGATGCTAAATAGTAGTTGTTCACAACCTAAAACAGCTTGATAATAGCAGCAAGTGTCTACGCTTTTTCTCTTTTTCTTTTTTTGTTTTGTTTAGTGGCTTCTCAACGAGCCATGTCATGTCTTTGAAAAGTGAAGTAAAGCCGTGTTCTGACTGCTGCACTATTATTATAGCTGATTAGAGAGTTTCTGTGCTGAATCAACAACCAGTCAGTGGGAAAGAAGTAAGTTAGAACTCGGATTATTCACACAAAGCATTCTGGCACTTCCTGCCGGCTTCAATAATGCGGCATAAAAGGGCAAGAAGGCCTGCTGAGTTTATTTTCCAGTGTGCTTGGTGCTCTGCTGTTCAGCTGCCTGGGCTGAAGATCTCCTTTAAAAAAAATAAAAATAAAAAATAAAGTGTTAAATGAGGCAGAAACAGCCCTCCCTTTTCCAAGAGCTGGAACTGCATAGAACAGGACCTCTTTAAAGAAAATGCTCCCAGTTATAGTTGCTGTTTTACACATTTTAGGTTGTCAAAGCTGCAGCTGTTGATCCAACTGCAAGTCAGTGTTTTGTAAGAAAGAAAAAAAAGGAAAAAAAGGCTGCCATGTCATTTTATAGCCTGAAAAGGAGAAATAATCAAACTTAAATACCTTCTTTTGACATGCATGGGTGCTCGCTGGGTAAGCTATTAATGTCAAACTCATTTCAATTTCTTTTTTTATCTCCATCCTTAATTACATTGATAAAAGCTGCTAGCAGTCGCCATTGGAAACGCGGTCCTGATTTAATGCTGTTATTTTATTTTTTATTTTTTTGGAGGCATGGTGCCTTTTGAGGACGAGCGTGTGTTTTGCATCAAGCTGCCTGACATGTTACTGTGGCGGCAAACATTGGCAGCCTCGCCGCTGGCCAAACGATATGAATCTTCTTCTTCTTTTCTTACAGGACTCTTCCAGCCAGTGGGATGTTAGCTCTGGCCCTGGGAGGAGGACTGCGTGCAGGAGCATGGTGAAACACCAACCTCTCCAGGTCTACGAACGCCAGCTGTGTTTGTCGTGCATCACCGGGATCTACGGTTGCCGATGGAAACGCTATCAGCGTTCCCATGATGACACCACCAAGGTGGGAGCAGATTGAAGCTGGTTTTGTGGGGTGAAATCCTTGCTGAAAGATATATATTGTATTAGATCTGTTCTTCTTGTTAGAAGAAGTAAATTCAGGTATTTTTAGTGCTATACATTTTTAATGAAAAGAGACAGTTCCTGCAGGATTATATATCTGATTCTGTCACATGGGACTGCTTTGTTTTATGAGTATGCTTACCTTTTTCTGTGCAAGAAACTCTTTTGATGGTATTATTTTAGTAGTAATCCTCTTAGGAACTATGTTTTCTTTTTTTTCTCCACCTCCCACAGTCAGTGACCTACCACCTACATTTAAGATCTTTGAAAGAAAATCTGAAATTCTGGCCTGCAGGAACGCAAAAGCAACGATTACAGGATAAATCTGAACATTTCATAACTGTAAGAGAAAAACTCCAAGATGCTGATTTAAATCTATGGCAGTGTATCCAGCCATTCGCTCGCATAGGTCTGCTTTTATCCACTACTCAGATTTATGCTAGTTTATTTAAAGAATGGGGGTCTTAGACCCATCATGTCCATGTTCATCCCTTATTCAGGCACCTTGAACTTTCAAACACTTCTTTGTTTCCTCTTGTCTTGCATCGCCCACATTCTGCACTATTTTCATTGCTTTCTGCTTTGAAAAGTGCTGCTCATCTGTTGAGGATCTTTTGAGTGGTGAAGGAGTTTCATGCAGAGTTGACACCGAGCTGTTGTCTTTTCTTATGAGGAAATGTTGTAAATAAAAAAATATATATATAGATGTGTGTGATAGATAGATAGATAGATAGATGGATATATATATAGAGATGTAGATATATTTCTATATATATATAGAGAGAGAGATATACATCTATACATGTATATAGATATAAATTTTTTTATAGATATCTATTTATATTTATCTATCTATTCATATAGATCAGGGGTCGGCAACCTTTTTTACTCAAAGAGCCATTTGGGACCGCCCCTAATGAAAATAAAAGCACCCGGAGCCACAACCCGTTTTGACATCATTATATATATAATGCATGTATATATTATATCAAGGGTGCTCATTACGTCGATCGTGATCAATCTTCAAGGACATGAGTGTAGATCTCGGCCAGAAAAGTAAAAAAAAAAAAAAAAAAGTACTTCTTTCTTTCCATCGTCATGTTTATTGGTTACATGTTTATTTGAACATTATTGTTTATGTACTGATGATTAAAAACTACACAGTGAGTTTACATAAAGATACTTTTGTATTAACAGATGAAGCGTTTTATTACAAAGGCAGAAAGCAGCAACCATCGTATTCATGCTGCTGCAATGTGGGGAGCGTGGCATATTATGAGTCATTTGGTGCTGCTGGCTCCGTACGAAGCGCGTGCCTCGCAGCTTCCTTGATGAGCTCAGATTTATCTGGAGAGAACTGCAGAGCTGATAGCAGGAGGAGACACGCGGGGCGGCTTCAATAAACACTCCGGTTGCTGGTCTTCTACCGGGGACGTGATGTGCCGCGGGGCAGAAAAAGACGTTCTGATGACAGAGTCTGCACTGAGTGAATTTAAACACACGTCTGCGGTGACGTATATGTCAGAGGATGTCCGATTGGCCATTCTGCATGTCAATCAAGGCCCGTACTTTTCGGTGAGGATTTTGATTGGCTGGTGGATTTTTGAGAAATACTTTTTTTTTTTTAATCTTCTCTGTCCCGCAATCTACACTCATGTCCTTGAAGAAACATACATCAATGCACATGCGTGTTTAAAAACACGAAGCGCAAACTCTCTGTCATCAGAGAGTTCTTCTCTGCGCCGCGTCACGTCAAGTTCCCGGCAGAAAACCACTCCAGACCCGGAGTGTTTATAGAAGCCGCCCCGCGTCTGTCCTCCTGCTATCAGCTCTGCAGTTCTCCCCAGGTAAATACCAGCTCATTCATGAAGGAAGCTGTTTTTTACGTGGCACGCGCTTTGTACGGAGCCAGCAGCGCCTTTGAAATGCCATGAAAAATGAACAAACTAAAATAAAATAGAATTTTTATAAAATACTCATTATTTTCCAAAGTCACAGGGAGCCACAACAGAAGGATGAAAGAGCCACATGTGGCTCCGGAGCCATGGGTTGCCGACTCCTGATATAGATCAATAAAGATATATAGGTAAGGGTTAATGGCCGACGAAGTGTGCGGTTATTACTTTTTAACGCACGCCGTGGAAGCCTGAACCGTCCGACGTGAAGCGAAGGACGGTTGCTTCCGCGAAGTGCGTTATAAAGTAATAACTGCACACTTCGAAGGCCATTAACCTGCTTATACCATGGTCACTTACAAAAGCAATACATATTAACCAGGTTTTAGTCCTTAATTCTTGTTTTTTTTTCGATTTGGATCGCTTTTCTCACAAAAAGCGGACTATATGTTACGTGACGCGGCGCGATGCGCCGCATCACGTAACATATAGTCCGCGTCGCGCAGCACCACCGCTGCAGTCAAGATTCGGCGATATATATATGCTGATCGTCCCGATGGGTTGAATAAAGCATCAGTTCAGAGAGAAAGTTCTCCTCTTACCGCTTGTTTTTGTCCAAATGATGAAGCAAAAGTTGTTTTAAAGAAGCCGGCGCAGTGATACAAAACATTTAAGCTAGCTGACCGGAACTTCTTTTTTCACCGTGCGGTTATCAAGTTTTAATGCATACCCAGCAGCCAATCAGAATCGAGTATTCAAGCGGACCATGGTATAAATATAGATAGACTCTAATACATGGATAAAATTACATTTAAAAAAAAGATTTACTATATTTTCTGCACGATGAGGGGGGGGGGGGGTCTATCTTTGAACTTGTGACATCTATATGGTTCACCGAACTATAAGGCACATGAAGCGAAATCAGTCAGCCAGTCAGTCAGTCAGTCAGTCTTTATTAACTGTGTTCACAATAACGCTGGGACTTGTCTGTAACACACTTAGCATTTTTACAGACCCTGTAACTCCCAACCTCGTTTACAACGCGTAAATAAAACAGACTGATAGCTTTAAATTACATGTGATTGTGACTACACTGACTCCTAACCGTGTTGGCAGCACGTAAAGAAAGAAAATACACGGCTACATGTAAGAATATTTACCCAACCTCGTTTCCATCTCCTACTAAAAACAGACTGACAAATACCACGGAGTGTATCTGAATCACGTCCACATCAGCAAACACAACTAGAATGATTCCATATATAGGGTGCTCCGGGTTATAGGGGACACTGTTGTTGTTTTTTGAAAGAATTAAGGCCTTTAAGTGCGCCTTGTGGTGAGGAAAATACTGTATTTTGTAGCAGATTTTTGCTGTGATCTCTTGACACATATAGGCATCCAAAAGATGACTGGTTTGTCCTCCACTTTTCCTCTCACCATTTGGGAAGGACACACGTCTAATGTTGCTGCAATACATTCAAACCCCAGAGTGCTCCAACACACACTCAGACACCTGACTCAGTGATGTATTTATACCCACATACCATAGTGTACAGCAGCATAAACCTCGGAAACAGACAATAGTTGTGTGAATTTGCACACACACTACACAAACTGCATTTAACCTGTGTGAGGTGTGTTAGTGGAAACAAACAAGACCGTAGTGGAAAGATATTAGATTTTTCTGAGTTGTTTTTGAACTCGGTAGGATTTTGTTGTTGTTGCCCTGTCCCGTTTGCAGGAAACGAGTCGCTTTGTTTCCTCTTGCAAGTGTTTGCTTAGGCTAACTGATCGGGATAGCCGAGTCAGCATTCTGTGTTCACGGTGCTTATCCTCTGCGTGACCAGTACCCTCGACTCAAGCTTGCAGCTCATTTGCTCCATCTATGCATCCAGGGATTTCTAGAGTGACATTTTCCTCTTAAGGGGGTTGGGAAGGTGCTGGAGTCCATCATAACGGGTCTACAGCTCACTTCCTTAAATTGTTCTGCATCTTGTATTTCTACAGGACTGTGGTTGTGACACTAGCATAGCTGTTGTCTTTCCATTGGGAATGTCTCTTTGCTTAGACTTGGGTGATGTCATATAACACTGCATCTTTAAAGATCCCAGTAAACAAAGCTGTGACCAATCAAGGAGAGGTATCGGGTCAACGTAACTAGACCTGACAAAAATCACAGGAGCATGAAAAGAACCAACGTCATGTTGAAACGACTAGAGCTCATCACTCAGCAGTTATTGCATGACACCGTTTTCTTCCCTTTTTGTTGTTGTGAGTCACTTGTTGTTGTGTTGAAGCTGCCTCGTTCTGTGTTCCAGCTGCTTTATAGGATCCGCACACGTCATGCAGCGCAAGCCGATCTGGCCTCTCAGTAATAATTAAGAGTATTTCCATTTAGCCTGTCTTTACCATTCAGTCACACAAAGGCTTCAAAAATAGAAACAAAGTTGCTGAGTTGCTGAGAGTAATGAAGACCGCAGACACAATGGTAGAGATGTTTACTCCATATTGTATTGTATGTATTTGTTTTTTGTTTAGAGGAGCAGTTTAACTAGGCAGTCAAATATCAAATGAGCGGGGCTGAAAGTAGATTTTGGTTTATGCTTATTATGTCAAGTTTCATCAACATAATATTTTAATAGCAGTAAATGCAGATTAGGGGCGTAAGGATTAATTCATGAATTGATTTACCCAATCACATTGATCTGTCTGATTCAAGTTGATAATTTAATCAAACTGAACTCTGCCATTAAACAATCATTTCAGAATGAAATAAATTGATTAGAATGGATTTTGGTAAATACCATTTGGATTGAGACACAGTAGGTTATACCATACTGTACAGCAGCAGAAACCTTGGAAACAGACAATAGTTGTGAAAAAACGAGAAAAAAAAAGAGCAAGTGCATCACAGACAACACACACGTGATGTCATCAAAAACTGATCAACCATCATTCCAGTCCAACATGTGGAAACATTTTGAATTTAGCAAAGTCGTGTGACCATACAGTGTTGCTAGAATGTTCCAAGAATGTTCCCTTTGGATTCTCTGGATGTTGAAAAACAACAGTGGGCTGAACTTTAGGAAACTAAAATGTGAATGGATATCAAAATGAATCGTTACAATACTAATATATATATAGAAATGCATTTGAGAAAATATCTTGACTGTTAAAAATATAGAGGAGGTTTTGTGGAAGTATTTTTTAAATTGAATTTTATACTAAAGAAGTGTGGAGGGTAGTGGAGCTGAGATTATATGGACTTATTTTCCTGCAGACTCTACACTCTTGTGTCTTCTTCAGAAACCAACAAAGGGGGTAATCTTGGCATTCGATGTGTGCTTTTGCATGCAAAGTAATACGTGTGCCACAGTAGTGTGCCACAGTGCATAATTGGCCTTAAACATGTTCATTTGTAGAATGCAGTTGCATCTTCTTAAAATCACACTGTTAAAAAGAAAATACTGAGGAATGCACATTCAATTGCCTTGAAATTATTCAATATTCAATAATTACTATTTTTAATATTTTATTAGGGAAATTGTTTAGGTAAAAACCAAAAATTGCAAAGAAAGAATTAATGCTGTGCATGAGGAGATGGAACAACGGAAACATAAAAATAAAAGGCCTTTGGTTCTTAAGGGCAGACTAAAAGTAAATGACTTAAAATGAGTTATCCACACAGGGAAAATGAAAAGAGCAGAGTGAACAAAGCTTCCCTATGCATCATGGGACCTTGGCAGCTTAGGCCATTAGCAAGATAAGTGGAGTTACAGGAAAGAGTTGCTCAACCAGACCTTACCATAATTTTTTTTTTAAGTTGAAGAATAATCTTTAAGGTTGAGAGAATATACAGCCTGACAGCTAAAGGCTTTAGTTTTTCTATCTTAAGCCTCCAGTTCAAGAACAAAGTGCCCCACTAGAAACTATGAAACCACAAGGCATATAAGATACAATGGAGCCTCACCATTAAAGGATTTGTGTGGAGACTGTTCAGTATAAAATATGCTCTAGTTTCAACTGCCAGCCAAAAAAACCAACTTAAAATACAATCATCCACTACAGCATCACAGACCAGCCGCCTATTAGTAAGAAATTGTAAAAGTGCTCCCGTATTAAAGTTGTAGATGATTTTAGCGTGTTTTCTACTGAAAGGATGCTCTTTTTTTATGTGAGGGGTCTCATCGCTGAGGTTCCCCCTAAAGGAATGCTTTGCCATCCAATACTACAATGATGAACCATGAGGCTTTTTTGACCAGATCATACCACTTTATCACTCCTCATTAAAGTGTTGGTTGTCACAGTGATGGCAACCAGAGTAACCAACTGTAGGGAGTATATTTCTCAAAGGGTCAGGCCCAAAATAAACTTTTTTTTTAATGATAACTTGCTTTTTCATTAAAAAAAACAAAACAAAACATCATTTTGGAAGAGAAGCCTACATTTGATAATGTTTTTGTTTAAGCGCCTCTGGTTTGGAAAGCCTAAAAACACAAAAAGAAACTTAACTGACAATGTCTTCCAGGAATAACATTGAGTAAGAAATGACATGCAGAATTGCTGCAAGTGTTAGGGGACAGAGGTTCTTCCGTCTTGTTAAATGTCCCTCTGAAAATAGGAAAAATTGTGCTTACCTGAAGAAAAAAACAATCTTTATTTTTATAAATTGGGATTATGCCAGTATAGAAGTAGGTTGTGAAAAGCAAAAGTAGATTTTTAAATTCCCCATTCGGTCTTATGAAGGTTTTATTCTGAAAGCATCCAAGTCATTCATCACTTTTGGACTAATTTGTTAGCAAATCTAATCAAATCCATAGAAACTCTGCTGCCTTTCCCCAGTTTGTCGTATAAAATGAGCTCCATTGTGAGGGATGACTGGTCTGTCAGCTTATCAGACGTCAGGAGAGATGGGAGGAGAGGCGCATCGGGTTCAAACTGGCTCCTGGGCTGCATCGCTCAGACTCGTTTTTATACTGACCAGCGCTCTGAACGTCTCTGTAACTGCTGCTGCACTCAGCAGACAGTATGCAGGTTACTAAAGAGGGATCCCCGTGGACTATTCAGCTGTTTTGACTGGAATAAATACTTTCTCAAGAAAATGTCAAAGATAACATTGTGAGGTTACCTGTTGTGATGTTTGTCAGCTGCTGGCTCATACCTGTCCCAGCCGCAGCAGTACAGCTGTGCGATGTTCCATCTATATGTTAACGTGAGCTTTTGTCTTTCGTGTTTTTATTTTAATATTTTATTTTGGTGGCAATGGTTCCCTTAGACTGTTGGTTGAGCTTCTTGCTTGTATTTTGGGATGCTTGTTAAAAAGCTTGGATTAATAATGGTGTGTTTACAGTTCGTGTATAGATAATTAGGTCACCCTCACTCCCCGCCTCTACATGTCTCAACTCTGAGTTTTTCCATTTATCTATCTTCAAACCTGCGTAATCCCTTTTGGGGTCACACGGTTGCTGGAGCCTATCCCAGCTAGAGTTAGGCAAAGGCAGGGTACACCCTGGACAGGTAACCCGTCTGTCACAGGGCCACGCGCTCTTCTTCATTTTAAAATTCACACTAAATAGGGCTGCTGGATACGAGGAAAACTTGTGTTATGCGATATTAGTGATCAATGTTGCGATGATGATATAACTTGTGATACATGAACAAATAGCAAAACAACCAAAAAGCATCATTTCCATTCCACGCCAACAGTTTAATTTAAATAGAGTCAGCATAACTTAAATATCCTCCAAATGACCCTCGTCTACATAGGAGGCGAACATCTAACATAAAAGAGCTCCATCTGATTGGTCAAATGCATGAAGGGATGTATTTGATTTGTTAAATACTTCAAGCTGCCATAAGATTGTTTTAACACATTTAAGGTAAGCATTTGTTGCAAGGTTTGCTGAGTTTTGCTATAAGCGTATTGCACAGCTTGCAACAACAGGACTTGGGCATTAATGTTAAATTAGTGATTTACTGTGCAGGCCTGACACTCAGGAACGATTTAGAGTCACCAGTTAACCTTTGCAGGATGTTTTTGGACTGTGGAAGCAAACTGGAGCAAAACCCACACATGCATGGGGGAAACATGCAAACTCCACACAGAAAACTCCCAGCAAAGATGGGAACCGGGGCCTTCTTGCTGAGCGACTTACCTGGACATGCTTCACAACGTCAAGTGACCACCTTCCTAAGCTCAGTGAAGCTGGAGCCACAGAGACGTGTGAGAATAAAAAAATATTAAAAAAAAAACAGAAGGCAGAAAATTAGAATTCATTAGTTCTCACTGTGCTTGCACGTTGAGATTCCCATACCGTCATAGTGAATCAAAACTATCTAAACTTACTGTTAAACTGAGAAGTCTTGTTCCTTCAGGCAGAGTATTAAGGGACTCTGAAGCCTTCAAACTCACAAGGATGTTGTTGCAGACAGATACAGTTTAATGTTGCTTCTCTAATAACTGCAGTGTTTGCTGCCTCAAAGAAAAACCCGCTGCACTGTTCTGCTGAGCCGCTCAATCAAACAAAGTTCAGTCACAAAGGAAAGGTAAAGTTATTATCGTGTTATTAAATTGCAGTTTTTTGTCTCCTGTGTTGTTGGGGTTCACAGCTCCTCTGTTCAGCTTTAATATGTTTTCTAATATCGTGTAAATAACCGTCCACTGTTTTTAGAATTCTGTCTGGGTCTGTTGCACAGCTGCTGCATGAAGATGGAATAAAATAACATTTTCTTCAGATGAAGCAGTAATTTCATGAAAACCTACAGACTTTCTGCTACGTTTTCATGCCAAAGCGATCATATTTGAAGTGTTAAAGAGTAAAAAAACTGAGGTGTGAAGAAGTGAAATGATTTACTCAAATCAAACATGTGCTGCCCTGCATTCACTCAATCCAAACTTATGTTAGATCCTAAAGGTGTAAAACTCTCACAGGTAAAAGAGGAAAAACTCATTTAAAGAATCCAAGTAACCAAAAGGTTTAAATTAGACGTCAAAGCTATGAAGACGTCACAGACGAGTCTAAATAAGGTGGAAGTGTTTGCATGTTTGCGGTGCAGAGTAGAAGTATGAATACTTAGTGTTTTCATTTGGAGGTTACACTCTTTATTTCTGACATTTTTGAGTACATGTAGGGAAATAAATAACAGGAAATGTAAAACGATCTAAAACGAGGCTCACTTTTAACAAAATATTCTTCTGTTTTAAATATTAACTTATTGTTGATTATTAATATGTAAGTTTATTAACTTTATTACTCTTATCTCTCATAATAGTGCAGTTTTGTCACAACAGAATGGGGGTTTTTTAAATCATAATATTTTCCTTTTCTAGGATAAAATATGATTTGCTGCAGAGATGAGTTTAAAAGCCGATGATTTTAAGAAAAACCCAGGGATCAAGTTTCCTCTTGTATATCCATTTTTAATTGATTTTCTTCTAAAGTGATAAACAACCTTTGAAACATTTTTGGGGAAAATTTTAACTAAATCAAGTTGAATCCTAACGTCAAACGTCCATTTCCTGAAAATGATGATGAGCCCTTATTGATCCCCGCCACCATGAGATCTGCTATCAATATTCCATTAGGATTATTTTTCTTCTGATCCCCTTTTTGTTTTCGTTTTCATTATGCTGAGGATAATCCTTGCAGTCATTTGGAGACACGTTTAATCGTTTTTATTGCAACTGTCTGGGATGCATCATTTAGAGTACATGAGGGAAAAACAGTGGTTGTTATTTTATAATAGTTGCCATATTTTTCAATTATGTGCAGTTTAACACCACCATTTAATTTGTAATCAAATTAGAGATTATTCAATAGCTGTGTATGAAGACTTGAGGTTCTGTCATTTTCTCAGGGATTGAAGTGTGCTAGGTCAGACGAATGCGTGATTAGAGCTGCCCGGCTGAACCAGCAGCAACAGGAAATGAATGATCTTAGACGTAAATGGAGTGTTATTCTAACACTTGGCTGTCATGCTAGCAATATTTCTGTTGGTGGTAAAAAGATATAATATTGACCCGATTACCTGCAATGTCATAGCTCTCCAGTTTCATCCACCGTTATCCAGAGGAAAGAAGGGAGGGGGGGGGGGGAGAAGGGACAGAACAATGTTTCCTCTGAGGAGGAAGGTCAGGTGTCCCAGGTGTTTCCAGGTAACCACTGCAGGCCATGGGAGCCAAGCTTAGAGCTCGCTCATCAGTAAGCTACTCATGCCAGTACTGTTCATGTGCCCCACCCCCCATCGGAGGAAATGAAGGTCTCCTTGTCAGAAAATTAAATGCTGCTGGTATAGGACAGCTATTTGTGCTTCTTATGGAGGCTTTTATCCAGTGTGGGTCCTTGGTAAGACCCTTCACTTTACCGCCTATCTGCGTAGCCACAAGGGCCCCCCCGAGTCCGGGTTCCCCCTGTGCTGGTCCCCAGCCTGGAGAAAATACAGGGTTGTGTCCGGCACAAACATCTCTGCCAAACCACCTGAAGGCATATGCAGAAAGGTGAACAACAACTTCATTCCTCTGAGTTGTTCAGTTTTTCCAGTCGAAGTTGTTGTCATACCTAAAACTTCCACAAATACCTTTTTAACAGGACTTGTTGTCAGTTGGAGTTTGGTATGCCTCTTTAAAACAATATACTTTTCAAAATTATATTAAAAAGGTGTTTTGTTCACTTGGTGACTGAGTTGGACACTCGGCCACTTTGCTGAAGCGCAAAAAGAGTATTTCACTGCATTTTGTACCACAAAACTGAAGAGGTCTGTAATGTTCATCAGAGATGCTCTTTAACTGTGAGAGACAGAAAGTAAATGTAGAACCACATTGTTTTGATTTTTAAAGAATTGATTTTTCGAATTGGGCAGAAAATAACCATTTGCTATTAACCTACTGTGTATAGTGACCCTAGTTGGCAATGACAAAGGTCAAGTGTTCCCTGTACAACACTGTAGCTGGTGTTTTGGTCATTCCTCCATGCGATCTCCTCAAGAGCTATGGTGTTGTGGGGCTGTTGCTGAGCAACACAGACTTTTAATTCCCTCTGTTGTATTGATGTCCAGAGGCTGGCGAGGCCACTTCAGAACCTTGAAAGGCTTTTTTTTTTTTTAGCCATCACTTAGTTGCCTGGTGGATGTGTATGGGCTCAGTGTCAGGCTAGAAGTTCCAGCCATGTTTCACTCTCAATGCTCTTTCTGACTGGAGGTTTTTGCTCAAAGTCTCACCATACATGGCCCCATTCATCCTTTCCCTAATACTTATCCATTGTCCTGGTCCCTCTGCTGATTAGTAACCCAAAAGCATGATGTTTCTACCTCCATGCTTCACAATTGTTATGACATCCATGGTATGCTACTCTGAATTCTTCCTCCAAACACAGCAAGTGGCAGTAATACCCACAGAATTCCATCTTGGTCTCATCTGATCACATGACACTGTCCCAATCCTCCTCTGGATCATCCAGATCGTCTCTGGAGAACTTTATATTGGCCTGGACATGTGCTGGCTTAAGCAGGGAGACAATTCTCATGGACTCAGATCCACAAAGGTGTAAAGTGCAAACAATAGTAACCTTTGGTACTGTGGTCCCAGCTTTCTTGGGGTCATTAATCAGTTCTGGGCATTTTTCTTCGCTGTTCTCATGTCATTTGTACCTCACCAAGTGAGGCCTCTTAAGAGGAAGTGGCTGGTCTGTGAGGGAGGGAATTTGAGCTTTTTGTAGGAGATAAATACCCATTTTCTTCACCGTTAATCAAATAAATTCTTTAAAGATCATGCAGTGTGATTTCCTGGATTTTCTTTTTTTTTACTTCCAATTTCTCAAAGTTGAAGTGACCCCGTGATGAACATTATAGACCTCTAGTCTTTTTGTAGTGGGACAACCTGCAGAATCGGTAACTGACCATTTTTTGGCATTGTAGATGAAGCAACCCAGAGAACGTGTAACGTGGACGACGTGTTAGCTGTTCAGGGTGATAATGATCTGACCCATGGAGCCTAGCAACGGGGCATTCACCCTGTTATGTTGTGATTACACACAGGCTTTATCAACAGTCAACACGGTACCTATGAATACACATCTCATAGTAACAACAAATGTATCTGGTTTTTCAGTTTTTTGTTTTCTAATGTCAGAACAGCTCCTGTCTACAATTTAACCGAGTTGTCTAAGTGCACAGAAAAATGACGGTAAACATGTCAGCACACTTATTTCGTTCCAAGTACGTCTGCTGGCTGGGTGTGAACATTGACCGTGGTGCAAAAGCGCATGAGAGATGAAAACGAGTCTGTGAAGTCATTAAGCTATTCCTTAATAATGAGCAAAGTGGATAAGGGAATACTTTTGTGCAGAGGTCAGTTTTCATACTGACTCTCGCTGAAAGTTAGTTTATGAGGTTAGCTCAAAACTTTTCTTGGTCCCTGAAGAGGATTTAGTAAAGTTTCAGCTGCTGTCTAAAGTCCAGTCAGATTCACTGAGGTTTACTGGAAGGAAGAAGGAGTTCAATGCAGCTGCCATGTTTCTGGTTTTGACTGCGTCATTGCAGGAACAACCTCATTGTCTTCGTGTGCTCTGTCAACAGTGGGAGCTGCTGTGGTCTGTCATCCTCCTCTTCACCTTCTGTCTGCTGCTGGTCTGGTTCTACTTTTGGTGGGAGGCCCATAATGACTACAATGAGTTTAACTGGTGAGTATTCAGTCACGCTTTCTCCTTCTTCTGAGATCAAATGCAGAGGCGCGTGCCTGTCAGCGTCTCACTGTGACTGTGTACATTCTAAACCTACCGTACTTGGCTGCTTGTTGATTTGTAAATTGCAAGTTTAATCTGCTCTCTGGTCTAATCTAAGCAGAGACCACCCACCCCTCTACAGATTATGTTACATAACTTATCCAACATTTCCTGCCCTGCACTTCTCCAGCCTGACAGTTACTGGAGCACAAATACAAGCTTATGCTTTTTGCCTCATTTAATAACTCTGCAACATCGACCATGATGAAGCCGCCATCGAACTTTCCAAAGAGGTCATCAAATGTGTGTCCAAGGTGTTTATACATCTCTTCTTGTTCAAATTTTTATATGGTAAATAAAAAAAAAAGTAAATATGTTTGTTTACAGACAAAAATGTCCGTTTTGTACATTTTCAGTCTGTTTGTGGCGTTCTCTGGTTTGAAGGAGGTTCTGCAGATTGGTGAACCGATGTAAATGCAGTGGTGAAAGTGTATTTCTGTAAAAATCCAAACTGTACCATCAAAGAGAGGAAATGTATACTTGAGTGACAGAGACCTAAAAAAATGAAACACAAATTACTATTATGTTATCAAGACAACAGCAATGTGTGTTAATGTTGGTCTTAGATGTGATTCAAAGTCAACGTTAATATTTTTATCTAAAAATATCCCTTTCCCTGTTCATATGAAGGGCCATAGTTCGGCTTTTCTAATAGTATTTTTTCAGGGAACAATGCCAGAGTGAAGACAGTTTGAGTTCAAGACACGGGTCTGTGTTTGGTTTTGTAGAGGTTTATTCTATTTTAATTTGATCGTTTCTATTATTTAATGTAGCTAACTTACACCTGGTTTATTCCCCTCCTGCTTAAATGAATCGAGTATTACTCTCTCCTTATGGTATTTTCCCCCTTTGTTAGATACTTCTCTGTTCCCCACATTACCACTGATGTTTTAATTCTGGAAGGTTTCTTATGTTTGCGTATATTTTAGTGTGCAGAGAAATCGTTCTTGTTCCGTTTAGCTGCTAGATGACATGTAACTTTGTCTTTTTTGAAATAGTAAGAACGTTGTGTTCCTGTTTGGTGCTCCAGGCTTCCATCAGATAACCACAGAAATGACATCAGATCTCCTCATGTTGTACGTTCTTGTTGTATATTTGTAAGGTGCCCCCACCCCTCTGCAGTTCAAAAGCACTAAGTGAACCCCCCAGTGGCTCTGTGCCACTGGAACCACTGATTGAGCTTCACATGTGATTAATAGTATGGCCTCTTGCTGTTGCAGTGATACACACACACACACACACACACACACTCATGCACTTTTCTCCACAGCTGGGGAGCTATTTATACATGCAGTGCTGCCCGTTACAACATTACAGCTCAGGGTATCGTAAATGTATTTGTGTAGGGGGGTTGGGGAAAATTAAAATGGCTCTTAAATCCAGGCCGATGTATTTTTCTTTGTATATGCATCCATAGCTCTTATTTCCACACGGACACCTTCACTCTGTGGTTTGCCATATGCACATTCATATCATGAATCCTCTGCATTCTCCTCAATCACTAACAAACCAGAGGCAACCAACTCATCTGACGCTTTTCAACCTGCAGGTTCTTGATTTCTACTCGCTCCTTTTCTGCAAGAATACCAGTACTTTGTGGTTTTCAGTCCCTCTGAAAAGACATTGTACTAAAATCACGATGTGTCTCAAAGACCCACTCAGATGAAAGTCGTATTGTTTTTTTAACATGTTCTCAGGGGATTTTCCTCATGATGGTCTTTATTTGTGATGTAGAAAATACACTGAGCAGACCACGAGCTCCATCCTGATCATCCACTGTCAGACCAACAGATCCATGGACGTCTTTGTTTTCCTCGTCTGAGCTGGCATCTGGATCAGAACTTTCTGACTGCACAGCTCCGATATGGCTCGCCAGTCTTGTTGCACTGTTAATGTTGGGTTGGGTTGTGAAGGGCTGTAAGCTAGCGGGAGCATTTGCAAACTGAGAGCTCTCAGCAATGGGGAGAGGAAGGGAGGGCGCGGTTGCTCTGCAGAGACGGTGTCCTAGAAAACTGAATTATTATTTATTTAGCTTTTTAGACTGCTTTTAGACTGCTTATTGAAGACGTTCAGGGTAGATGGAGTGATGTGAATGAAATGGGTTTTGTCAGACCTGGAGTAAACCTGTAAATCTTTCCTCAGGCTGTTATACAAACACTCTGGGGAGTGGAGCGATGGCACTGTTCCCATTCTGGCCACCACTGCTGCAGGCTTCACCTACGTTGCGTTTTTAATGGTCAGTCTCACAACACACCAAAGAGCTGCACATGTTGGTCATGAAATCATATTTAAAGATGGCGCCGTGAACGGACGCCTGTTGCCATAGCTCCTGTAATCGCTCTTTTTCTCAAGTCTGTTATCATCGTCTTCTTCCCTTTTTTTTCACTTTTTTTGTTGTTCATCTATTATTTCTGTAATCTTTTCCCCTTTTGTGCTTTATATTTACTTTTTTATCTTGCTTTGATATTCTTGCATCTGTGGGAATAACACTGGAAGCATGGCCATTGTTTATACGCGTGACCAGCTGCTGGCCCTGAGGGAGACTAGCCTGCTCCATGGAGCTCGGCATGATATTCCGAAGGAGATACGGAGGAGACGTCGGGGTCGCAGAGCCGGGACTCATGTTAAGATGAACAGGAGGAGATTTAAACCTGTCGTGCCTGCAGTCATTATGGGGAATGTGCGCTCACTGGCCAACAAGACTGAGGAGCTAACGACGCTAATGAACACCCAGACGGAGTATCGGGAATGCAGCCTGCTGAGCTTCACCGAAACGTGGCTGCACTCCCACATCCCGGACAACAGCGTCGCGGTTCCCGGTTTTACGACTGTGAGAGCGGACAGAGATGCAGCCAGCTGCGGTAAGAAGAGGGGAGGCGGGATTGCTCTCTACGTGAGTGAGCGGTGGTGTAACCCCGGACACGTCTGCGTGAAGGAGCGACTCTGCACGCCGCATGTGGAGCTGCTGGCGGTGGGACTCCGGCCTTATTATCTGCCGAGGGAGTTCACATCGGTTGTGGTGGTGAACGTTTATGTTCCTCCATCCGCCGATGCTGAGGCCGCCGCTGACGTCATCACCACCACCGTTTCCCGCCTGCAGACACAACAGCCTAACTCCTTCTGCATCATCGCGGGAGATTTCAACCACGTCAACATGGACAGAACGCTTGGGGACTTCACTCAGTATGTGAACTGTCCCACCCGGGAAAATAAAACACTGGATCTGCTGTATGCAAATACAAAGAATGCATACAGAGTCACAGCCCTCCCTCCCCTCGGCAGGTCTGACCATAACCTGGTTCACCTCATCCCAAACTACGTCCCTATTGCCCTGAGGGAACGCGTCCACAAAAAGGCTGTGAGGAGGTGGACCCCAGAAACGGAGCAGGCCCTGCAGGACTGTCTGGGGTCCACAGACTGGGACGCTCTCTGCACTCCTCATGGGGAGGACATTGACAGCATGACGGACTGCATTACGGAATATATTAAGTTCTGTGAGGAGTCCGTTGTGCCCACTCGAACTGTTCGATGCTTCCCCAACAACAAGCCCTGGATCAGCTGTGACCTGAAGAACCTCCTGAACAGGAAGAAGAGAGCCTTCAGGTCTGGAGACCGAGAGGAGCTGAAGAGGGTGCAACACCAACTGAGAGACCAGCTGAGGAACGGGAGAGATTCCTACAGGAGGAAGCTGGAATCCAAACTCCAGCAGGACAACATGAGGGCAGTGTGGTCTGGAATGAAGAAGATCACAGGATGTGGGGGGAGAAGCAGAACCATCACAGGCAGCAAAGAGAGAGCTGACGAGCTTAACACCTTTTTCAATAGGTTCAGCTCTCTGAATGCCTCAGCCTCCTCCCCCCCATCTCCACCACACCACCCCCCCGCTCCTGCTGCCTCTCAGCCATCTGACCTCCCCCCTCAGAAACCCTCCACATCTCCTCACCTTTCTCCCCCCTCTGCTACACCACATCTACTGGGCCCACAGTCCATCACCCCTCCCCCCAGTCCAACCACCACCCCCCTCCCTCCCTGTTTGACTGTAACAGCCTGCCAGGTGAAGAAACAGCTGGAGAAACTTAACCAGCACAAAGCAGCCGGCCCGGATGGCGTCAGCCCTCGTACCCTGAGGACCTGTGCCCACCAGCTGTCTGCGGTTCTCCAGCATGTCTTCAACCTGAGCCTCAGACTGGAGAGGGGGCCCCTCCTCTGGAAGACCTCCTGTCTGGTCCCTGTACCCAAGAAGACCTCATCATCTCACCCCAGGGACTTCCGTCCAGTTGCCCTCACTTCTCACGTGATGAAGGTGCTGGAGAGGCTGGTGTTGGCCCAAGTGAGACCGTTGGTGAGCTCTTCTCTGGACCCCCTGCAGTTTGCCTACCGGCCGCGCCTGGGGGTGGATGATGCTGTCATCCATCTGCTGCAGCGAGCTCACTCACACCTGGATGGTGGTGGAGGCATGGTGAGAATCACCTTCTTTGATTTCTCCAGTGCCTTTAACACCATCCAGCCTTCTTTACTGGGTGATAAGCTGCGGCTGATGGGTGCCGGTGCGTCCACTGTCTCCTGGATCACTGACTACCTTACAGACAGGCCACAGTTTGTCCGACTGGGCGGAGTCCTGTCTGACGTGGTGCTGAGTGGTGTGGGAGCCCCACAGGGCACTGTGCTCTCTCCCTTTCTGTTCACCTTATACACCTCAGATTTTCAGCACAACTCAGAGTCATGTCACCTACAGAAATTCTCTGATGACTCTGTGGTTGTGGGGTGTATAAGTGGTGGACAGGAGGAGGAGTACAGGAGGCTGGTGGACGGATTTGTAGAGTGGGCTGGAGAGAATCACCTGGTGCTCAACGTGGACAAGACCAGGGAGATGGTGATCGACTTCCGGAGGAAAAGGACAGCCTTACAACCTCTCTGCATCCTGGGCAAGGATGTGGAAGTGGTGGAGGATTATAAATACCTGGGAGTGACTATCGACAGCAGACTGAGCTGGAGGAGCCACAGCACTGCTGTGTACAAGAAGGCCTGCAGCAGACTCTACTTCCTAAGGAAGCTGAGGTCTTTCAACGTGTGCAGCAGGATGCTGGGGATCTTCTACCAGTCTGTGGTGGCCAGCACCTTGTTCTCCTCTGTGGTCTGCTGGGGAAGCAGCATTGCAGTCAGTGACACCAACAGACTGAACAAGCTGATCAGGAAGGCGGGTTCTGTCATTGGCTGCAAACAGGACACATTTGAAACCGTGATGGAGAGGAGGTCACTGAACAGACTCCTTTCAATCATGGACAACCCAGAGCATCCTCTCCACCCCGTTCTGGACAAACAGCGGAGCTCCTTCTCTAGGAGGCTCAGACAGCTCCGCTCCAAAACTGCCCGGTACCAGAAATCATTCATACCAAATGCAATAACCCTGTACAACAACTCACTATGCAAAAGATAACCTTGCACATTTTTTATTATCTATTTATTTAGCTTTTTTCTATTTTGCACATTTCTTTTTGCACATCTTTTTACCTTTGCACTGTTCTGTAAATAGCTTTTAAAATTATAATACCTTGATGTTTGCATTTATGCTACATTTTCTTTGTTTTTGCTTTTATTTTTATAGTCTTTTTTTTCCCCTCTGCTGTCAGTTGCTATGGTGACAAACAAATTTCCCACGTGTGGGATCAATAAAGTATTCTGATTCTGATTCTGATTCTGATTCTGAAAATTCCTCAGGAGCATGAATGTCAGGTAGTCTTGTCCTTTAATCGGGTGTTGTGTTCTGTATTCTTTGCAGATTTTAGCACTTTGCCACATAGCACTTGGTCAGCAGCTGAATTTGCACTGGCTCCACAAGGTAACACTCCACTTAGAGGAAAAACTGTGTTTTTGCTAAAGGTTTAAATCCTTTTCAGAAGAATAACCTCTTTCATTCGGTTACAAGCAGAATAGTGTAGAGAATGGGAACGTTTTTAAGGTTCTTCAGCAGTTTGCAGTTTCTTTCTCTCTATGAAGTTGTTGTACTTATTCTTTTTTCCTCTCTATGAACACAGATAGGAGTAGCTGCTGCTCTGCTCACCACCGTTGTCGGGGTGATTTCTGTAAACCAAACCTGGGAGCAAGAGTGGGATATCGTCCCCATCTCCCTGCAGGTCAGAAACCTTGAAAATTCTCCTAAACGGTCCTGGACGTGTCAACTTTATGGCTGATCTTTGCTTTGTTTAAGTAAATGACATTTAATTGTTTTTTGTGCTCAAGGTGGAGGCAATCTGTAATTTTATTCACATATTAAGCCTGCACATACTTTATTTCATAAAAAAAATATTCTTCATCATCATCAAGATAACTTTTTTGTGAGTAGTTTTACCATGAACTCACAAAAAAGACTATCAGGACAGAATATTATGTGCAGTATTGCTGTTGACTTTGACATATTTAGTGATTTAACCCTTTTTTTCTCAAATGTCAACAATATTGAAGAGTTTGTTAAAGCTGAGGCTATTATAGTTGGATAGTTATAGAATGTGATGGCAGTTGAATAACCTTCTGTCAGCTCCTCTTTTTGTTGTCTTCCGTTCACTAACTTCCCATTTTTCCTGGCATCTGTCTGTCAACCCCGTGTTCCCTGCAGGCCACAGGTCCATTTTTGCACATAGGGGCTCTTGCGGCAGTCACAGCTCTCTCATGGATCGTGGCGGGGCAAGTGGCCCGAGCCGAAAAACCAGGTATGGCGGTTTCTGCTACACCAACCTTTGTTTACATCAAACAGGTGTCGGTCACAGGACGTGTACACACCACGCAGAGACGGTGAATGATTAACAGGCTGTAGATGGAGGGCAAGATTTCCACCCTGGATGTCAGGGATAACAAACATTCCTCCAGCCTAGTGTAAGGTTGTACTCAATCTTTCTTTCCATCAAGGACTTTTTTGAGCTCTGAGAGTGTAGGCTTTAACTCTAAAAAGCACGTTAAAACAGACTCATCTTTGCCTGGATGCAGGAGTAGCTCTGAGGATGTAGCATCCTTTAGCTTTTATCTAGACGACAGAAGGTTTTGTCTTTTCTTTCACGACGAACTGTAAGCTTCCCTAAAGAGGAGGAACACCCATCTAATCTCAAATGATGTGGGAGGAATCTAACATTGTGTGATGTGTGTGTTGCTGTAATGCAGAGCTGCATGAGAATATCAGACATAAGAGCAGGTGTGTGGATGGATGAGGTCTTCTCTACCCCACCCGGGAGCTGACCTTTGGGGGGGAAAACAGCACATTCTTTGTGTGGTTTGGGTGTAGGTGTGCATGTGTGGGTGTCCACACTCGGAGGCGGTAACCTTCATTTACTCAGGGGTGAATCAGGGGTGTTGTTGGCCTCTGACAGCAGTGGTGTTGGTCACCGTGTTGCGTTCAGGGTGGTTCCACCCAATGACCGTTTTAAATGGCTATGTGTATGCCTAACAAAGCCATTTTTGTAGAAAAGTGTGTAAGAGAGACATGTCTATGAATTTAGTTTTGACTTCTGAGATGTAATACTGTTTCTTTATTATTTCCTTTTTTTGTGATCTTTAATATATTCTTTGCGTTAGGGAGTTTGTTGATGTGATTTGCATTTCAGGGTCACCGTAGTATTGGACACGTCTCTGTTCACACCACATTTATTAGATGCACTATTAACATGAGGTTGGATTAAAACGGCAAACGCTTCGACCTTCTTCAGTGTTTGAAAGCGTCAGAATCCTCCTGGTGCTGCCCCCCCAGATGAGCCTAAAGGACCTAAACATCAGCGGGTGTCAGCGTGTCTGTGACTGCAGGGGGGGGCACTTTCTGCTTTGGAGCATTCGGGTTTGCTAAAGCAAAAAAGGAAGAAGAAAAATTAGGCAATAACTTTTAGGAAAATACTGTAAAAAAGCCACATGGCTAGTTGATGAAGCTTAAACATCATTCAAAAAGCATCGGAGACTATTTGAGGACTTGCTCCAAACCTTTATATTGTTTTCTGCCTGTGAGGAGCAAACAATGAGAATTGTAGCGTCTTTCACCTTGAGCATGTGTGTTATGGAACCTTTGACCAATT
The DNA here is from genome assembly GCA_023969325.1 of Oryzias curvinotus. NCBI lineage: Eukaryota > Metazoa > Chordata > Actinopteri > Beloniformes > Adrianichthyidae > Oryzias > Oryzias curvinotus. The sequence continues at coordinate 40,349,620 of CM043718.1, forward strand.
TTATCGCATAGATTATCAAAGCTCTCTGCCTTACAAAAACAAGCCAACCCTTTGCAGAAGATAAAAACTTTATTACTGTTGTTGCTGTGTCCTCTCCCAGTGTTCCAGGTGGTGGTCATGCTACTATACCTCAGTGTGTTACTAGGGCTCTATGTGGTGCCTTTGTATATTACCTCCCCATGTATCATGGATCCTAGCACCCTGAAGCCCCGCCCTGATGTTATCGGCCAGCGGGGAGCCCCCATGGTGAGTCATTGGATGGAGTTTACAAGATGTGAAAATGCAAATTGATGCCATCATTTTATATTTTTTTGTTTTTTCAAACCAATCTTTTTTATTTGTCTAATTCTGGCTTTTAAGAGATCCGCCCAAAGTTAATGTTTGTTTAAAGCCAAACCTTGTACTAGAATGTATCAAAGACCCGCTCCAATCATCTTTTGATGGATTTTACAAGCATTCCCAGTGGTCTTTTAATTAAGATTATGCTGTTTTTAGCCAAGGGACCACAGCTACCCCCTCCCCCCACACACCACCGCCCCCCTTGCTGAGAGTCACAAACACACCCTTCATCAATGCATTTTCAATACAGCAATACTCAGAAATGCAGTTTAAAGCCTCATTTTCTTAATACATAAATACCACAAAAACATGTAACAAAAATCTATAATCTTTCATTTTTAAAACGTAGCGTCTTGATTAAGGCCTCATACAGTTTCACTTGGCAGCAGATATTCTCCAAGCAGATTTGGTAGCTGCAGAAACATACAAGGTGCTTGTTGCAACATTTTGTTAGGAGTTATGCAACACTTCAAAGCAGTTACCCAGATGACTGAGAGCCCTCCCCTCCATTTAGTTGTAATTCTGCCAACAATCGATCCTCTCAGTGGAATCCAAAATTAGGAGGGCTGTTCAAAAAAAAAGAACCCTGGGAAAGAGAGTGTCACATTTCAGGAATAAGTTTCCCACAACCTCTATGTATTGATTTTTTTTTTTTTTTTTTATTTTATTTTATTTTTTTTGGCATTCCTATCCCACAATGCCCCCGCCCCCCCTGCCAGAGGCTTGACTCACAGGCTCTCAGAGAAAGATTCTATTCTAGTACATGATGTTTTAGTATTGATCCTGGTGTTCACTTGGGTTAAAGGGAAATCCACGGCCCTGGCCTTTCTCAGTTAGCACATTCCTTTGTGTGTAGATGAACACGGCTTTTAGCTACATAAACCTTTGTAAGTTTATTCAAATGCCATCATTGTGGGGGGGGGTTTGTTCTATTTTGACAGATTGCTCCAGAAAACACAATCTGGTCTTTCCAGCGCTCTCTACAGATGAACGTCACAGGATTTGAAACCGATGTTACAATTAGGTACACACACACACACACACACCTACACACACACACACACACACACACACACACACACACTGGATCAATGCAGTACAGTGAAACCCGAGTTATGCACTCCCTTTGGTTTCATGAAACAACTGAAGTCGGCAGCATGAATGTCATACAAGACTACATTACAAAACTGTTTAACATTGTCTGTTTAAACTGCACTCTAATGACTCTGTTGGTTAAAGGTCATTAGTTAATGGTTGTATATATTTTCCATAAAACCTCTGCTTTCACATAAACTGTTGAATAGACCTACGTGATGCAGGAATGGAGCAGTCTCCCAGCAGTCTGTAGATGGTTGCTAACATAACTGGAGCTGAAAGGTTGATGTTATAGACACTAGGAAGAGGAGGAGAAAGCGGCACGCAGGGAAACACAAAGGACTGTGATGAGCAGTGGCTATAAATGTGCAGTCATGCATGTGTAGGGGTGAGATGCGTTACAGTGCACTGGTAGGGAGTGTTGCTTATTGGTGCTGCTCGCAAGTTTGGGTTTCAGAGTTGCACGTTTTTAGCGTCATGGATTTCCATTTGCTGGTAGTGCAGGATTGGGTTTTAGCGTGGTGCGTAAACAGGTTTACACATATGATTTACTGACTGTTTTGGGTGGTTGCATGGGACAGTTGTGATGACAGCCTACATTTCATTTCCAAGCAACATCACCCCAACTGCTAGGAATGTTTTTATAGTAAGATGGTTTGATTTTTAAATGAAGAAATTCTAAATATTAAGTCATTTGTGTCTAAGATTACCTATTCTAAGGTTGGACTGTAAATAAATGCATGGTTTTCCAAAAATGGAAATGTCTTGTACTGTAAGGACAAATATTTCAAAAATGGATTGTATTATATTTTACAGTTTTTCTTAGCAATTTTGGACTGAACGTCCTAAATATTTTCTGTTGTCTTTTCCTCTGTTGTATTGCTGAAAATTGCTTGAATGAATCCAATCAATCCTGGCATATCAGCAGGATGGCTCTGTTGGTTGGGTGTAGGGCTGGACCTGAGAGAGTGCAATGAGTTTCATCCAGTGTGGGTCCCTTAGGCAAGACCCTTCATAGTACTGCCGGACTATGTACCCACAGGCTCCCCCTGTGCCGTCCCCAGCCCGCACAAAATACAGGGAGGGGAGAGCACACAGCCCTGTCTCCATTAATAACAATACCATAGAAACATGTGGACAGTCTGCTAAACCGGACCGCCCACACTGATTCTCTGTGTCCGTCTGGCCCAAAGAATGCACTCTTTACAACATCTGAGGCTTTTTGGTGTCTGTAGCAAAATAACTTGGACCTTTTCCACATCTGTACTTGAAAGTATCATCCACTGCGCTGTGTGTCGGGTTTGTCTGTTCAAAACAAAAATAAGATTGGTACACATGGTAAAAACAGCTATGAAGGTCATAGGTACACGCCAAATTCCCTCTTTGCAGCAAATTGTTGAGTGTTCTGTGACACATCTAGCTCATAAAATCATCAGTGATCCAGCTCATATTCTGTTTTCTGAATTTGAATTCTTACCATCTGGGCGACGCTTCAGAGCAGCCAAATATAAAACCAACAGATATAAGAACTCATTTGTTCCATCGTTCATTAGACTGCTGAGCAAACGGTAAACGGTCAAGTCTAGACCAAGCGCCTCTGGTTGTTATTTATGGGTGTTGTCTCATTGTGTATGTTTATTCTGTTGTGTTCTTCATGTTGTAGCTGTGGACTCCTCAGCCCAAGACAAATTTTCCTCATAGGACATTAAAGGATTGATTGATTGATTGAGGAAGGGCATCAGGTGTAAAAGTATTGCCAAACCACATGTGTGAATCAGTAAAAGCCCTGACGTTATGTGCGGACAGGTGAACAACAAACCAATCAAACCTGGAGTTCTGCCACATTCCAACATAACGTTGCAACCTCTACCAGAAAGTAGTGTGGAAAAATCTGGAATTCCCGATTTGCACAGAAACTGTCATGGTAGCTTTCCACCAGCAACAGAGCAAACACAGTTCAAAGTGCCGGTAAAGGTGACACGGTTCAGCTTTTTATGGCATTCTCAAACGTTTCAGTTTGAAATAAGTCTTGAAATTTGGTTCTACGTTTATTTTTGCAAATGATCCCAAATCAGTACAGCTGGTTTACTGTAATCCAACTTTTACCAAAGTCAAGACATTCCATTCATCGTGCTATTTCTTCATTCAAACAAAGCCTCCTGTCAGTGAGCTATTCACCAATTAAAAGTCTGTTTATCCCTTTACTGGTGTGTAAAGAACAATAAGGACTCTGGAAAGTTGAAGCTCTTAAAGACCCACGATGATGGAAAGTTGTGTTTTTGGTCTTTCTAACATGCTAACATTTTTCTAAAGATGGAGGGTAAATATAAGAAACGTTAAGTCTAAAATTGTATTACTGAGTTTCTTTTTCTTCTTCAAATAGTTGTGACTCAGAGCAGATGACAAAATGCTGTAGTTGTGACATAGACAATGCGGTGGGGGGGCCACACCCTCCGCTGCATTCTGATGAATCCACTTGAAGAAAACAGATCCATGTACGTCTTTGTTTTCCTCGTCTGAGCTGGAATCTGGATCTGAACTGTACGGATGGATGGATCTGAAATTGCTCGCCGTTTTTGTTGCACTGCTAATGTTATGTAAGCTAGTGTGAGAAGTGTAAACCAATGGGTGTTGGGAAGGGGGAGCAGGCTCGCTCCACAGCTCAGAGGCTAATGATGATTTATTTCACCACAGCTACATACAATCACTTCTAGAGATCACTGTCATTCATGTCACATTGTTGAAAATGTTGATGAGAGTTTTTTCCCTTGTCCAGCTGCTGCTACTTTTTAAACATTTCTCCTCTAAGCTGCATGTCTGGGATGTATTTATCCATCTCTCTATCTCTCTTTATCTATCAACTTGATGTCACCAAAACATCTCCATGCAGCAGAAAAAAGTGCAGACGGTTTATTTCTTTCAGCTTTGGCTGCAGATATTTAATGTCTGCAGCCTGCAGCAGGAACAGTGCAGCCTTATGCTGAAGGGAAATGATCCTGCATTTGTGTGACACTGATTAGTGGTGGCTATCGACAAGTACGACAGGTTTTGTTGATTTTTTCAAACAGCAGTGAACCTGAAGCCAGACTTTAGTGTGTAGCTGAGCTGACCCTGAGCTCCTGGTAGGGCTGAGTAAATTCCTCAGAAAAAACAGAAAAGGAAACCAGATGGAATGGTGTTTAGTGCCTGAGGAGAGCATCCGATCTAAAGGTGTTCATTCTTGTGCTAACGAAGGCACTCTGAGAGTATTTATCATTCAAATGTTTAGTTTCATTTTGTGGTTGAACATTTGAAAGTCAAATCAAATGAACAGGTTTATGGATGGCGTGTTGGTGTGAACCTTCAGAAAACCTACATTTTCAAGGAATCCAACGGCTTCACTTTCTTTCACTTTCAGTAGATAATTTGAGCTTTTTTAATCCTTTTTTTCCTTTTAAGAATAAAAGACTCAAAATTACCTACGTGGAATGCTCTTAAATGAAGACGCATGTCCAACAGTGGGATTGTGACTGCTGTAACTCCTCAGCCTAATTCATTTGTGCACTGCTCTTTCCCTATCAATCACTAGTGTTGATGGCGTGCCCTTCCTAATGCACGATCTCGATCTCCGGAGGACCACTGATGTGGAAAAGGTTTTTCCAGAGAGGCAAACACTCAACGCATCATCTTTCAACTGGACTGATCTGCAGCAGCTCAATGCTGGGGAGTGGTTCCTAAAGGTACTTCCATTTAAAGTACCTTTAGGACTTTACATGTATAATTTCTGAGTATTTCTTTGTTCAAATCATTGTAAATCAGGAGCAGACAAAAAATACTGTTGGAAAAAGATTTTAGTTGTGATGTTGATGATGGATCCACCTGCTGACAAATGGATGCATGAACGTCTTTGTTTTCCTTGTCCGAACTGGTATCTGGCTCAAAACTGTATGACTGGATAGCTCTGATGCTGTTTGCTGTTGTTGTTTCACCGCTCATGTTAGGTAGGGGGCATTGGCTGTATGAGAGAGAACTGGGCAGACATAACTCATAGAAAACACCTTCCTTCTGGCTCCAACGAAATGAAGCCAATTGACGGGAAGGAGGGGTGGGATTGCTTCGTGGCAACAGTCCCACCCACAACTCTGAGGCGAATTTCTAAAGAACTAGAAGCATTCCTAAAACATGACGGTGTTTTTTTATTTGGGCTAAAGATGTCATGATCTTGTTATTAAGCTTGTCAATCAAACTCTTCCTTGCCGTGTTGTACAGAGACGCGGCACATGCAGCTCGCCAACGCTACAGAAACCTTCATCGCTATTAGATTCATGTTTTCATTCTTGAGAATTTAAACCAGAAAGAAAATTCTGTCTGAGAAAATCCTAGAACATGTGTAGTGAGGAATGTCAGCTCAAAGCCCCGCCCCCACGTAAAAACGGGATCAGCTCAGCAGCGAAAACCGAATTGAACCTAAACAGAGAACTGAAAGCAAAGAGGGAGCAACGGGACTGAAAAGAGGAAATACATATGAACATGTTCTTACTTTCAAAGTCTTTTTTATAATTCATTCGTTTTTCCATTTTTTTATATTTCTGTCAAGTTTACTTTTTTTATTATTATTTCTTTCAAAAAATATATTTGTGAAAAAAAAAGCAGTCAATGTTCTGTTGTCCGTGGTGCTGATGAGGTGTTTGTCGTTTATTTCTCCTCTGCTGAAGTTGTTTGTTTGTTTGTCGTTTTTGAAAAATGTTGTCCTCCTGTTCTGACTGATTCACAGCCAGCTCAGAACAGCCAGTAATGACATGGCAGTTAAAAACAAGCGTGACCTATTTTCCCTGCCGCTGGTTTCAGGACGACCCCTTCTGGACGGTTCCCAGCCTGTCCTCATCCGAGATGAAACACATCACCAACCAGAGTGTGTGCAGCCTGGAGGAACTTCTAAAGCTGGCCTCCATTACCAACAGCTCTGTGGTTTTCCGACTGCAGAGACCCCCCCCGGATCACCCCCACCACCACAGCTGGATCAATGATACGCTGAAAGCAGTGCAGCAGTCTGGGATACCTCAGCGCCTGGTAAATGTGCTCAGACGAGGGAAATCCTCTGCATTATGTTCCTTCCTGTTTCTAATGAAGAGTAGATGAATATAAAATGTGTCTGCTTTTGCTGCGATCAGGTGATGTGGACTACTGAGGAGCAAAGGGCCGAAGTGAGGCAGCAAGCGCCTGGCCTGATCCAGACATCACTGGTGAAATGCAGTCTTCACAGTCTGCAGCAGTCTGACGTCAGCGGGATGCTGCTGAGATACAACCGAGTCAGCACAACTGAAGTCAGGTGTGGCCTCATTACCATGTCATGAGGTATCCATGTCTGCCTATGCTGCTGAGCCTTCAGCAGGGATGCCCCTTTGGTTTCTCATTGTATATTTCAATTTGGCACCCAGGTTTAGTTGATTCAAAATTATTTATTAGCTTTTTTGTGTCTTCAGAATGCAGAGAAATGAGGCATTTATTTCCCTTCTGTGGAGTTATGTCACAGGATCATAGGGGTTCACTCACAGTAGCAGCTGTGTTTTTGTGAAAGCAGCCTAATTGGAGACGTTGAAGCTGTGAAAATGATGACGTTTCTCATGAACGATGTGGACAACGTTAAAACTGTGGCTTTGAAGTCGTGTGTGTAGAGCTTAGCAGTGACAGTTTCCAAATCTGCAAAGCATCTGTCTTTGCTGCAACAGCAAAAAAACACTCAATCTTTTAGATATTTGAAAGAATAGAGCCATTAACCGGCAGATGACATTTCAGCTCGTTTAGCCCTTTCATCTAAAATGACGTTCTTATAAACTGGCTTGAATACAGAGGACAGTATTTTTTTAATACGCTGTATTGATCCCACAAAGGGAAATTCTTCTCCACATTTGACCCCTCCCCTGGGGGAGCGCTGAGCTGCAGCTGAAACGCGCTCAGGAGACGGTAGCGTTAAGGGTCCTGCCTAAGGACCCTCACTGGGTGATGGTAATTGCTCACTCATTGATATGGTAATTGCCCCCAGTACCATTGCTCCTTCCCCTCCAGGAATCGAACCCTGGATTCCGAGCTACCCAGCCGTGAGTGCATGAAAAGAATTTGGATGCCAAGTTTAAAAAAAAGAACATGTATGCAGTTATTTCCATTCGTTATTAATAAGAAGATCATATTAATGTTGGCTCTTGATTTTATACACCTGTGGCCGTGAGTGGTGAGACGTGGGTGAGCGAACACTTTTGGTAAAACAGTGTGTTTATATTTTAGATTCTGTTTATTTAACAAAGAGTAAAACCTACTTCAACAATCACATTTCCTTTTTCTTTATCAAATTAAATACATTTAGTGAGGCCTTATGTTTAAGTGAGTTAGTTGAAGTATTAGATTTACATTTGAAGTTCATTCAGCGTTTTCGTTCTAAAAGAGACGAATGCAACGCAGGAGGTCAGGTGTCCCGCCTACAAAGCAACTAGTGAGATTTCCCGCTCTCTAAGATTGGAACATTCTTTCAAAGATGGCATCTAGTCTCAGTCTGGAAGATCTCCATCTGCATTGTCAGATTTGAACCCTCACCCCACAGCCACAGCCTCAAGAACATGTGCTGCCATCGTTGATGTGACTCTCAGCATCGTTCCTGCTCTGCCTCAGTCCACGGCTTCAAAGGACTTCAAGGGTTGTAGATGCAGATTTAGTCAGAAGTAAAGTAGAATCAAGAATGTCAATGTTTTAGTTCTGTCATACAAACTTCAAAGGCGTCTTATGTTTTTTAGTTGGTTAGAAACAAGCGCAGTCATGACCTTGTGGATGCAGGCTGATGACCAGGGGCCTCATTTCTAAAACCTTGCGTAGGATTTGCGTCAGAAGTGGCGTACGGATGAAACATAGGACGTGCGTACGCACAGAAATATTCAGATTTATAAAACCGTGCGCACGCACATCCTACGCATCTTCCCTTAATAAATCACAATCAATTCTAAATGCTGCACAGCTTTAGCAGCTTCATGACACGCCCATAGTTGCCCATAAATAGTCTGTGAAACGCCCACAAATGAATATTCATTGATAGTGAAACCATGGCAAACACAGAGAGGAAATCAAAAAAACGTAACTTCACTCAATGTGAAGTAGAAGTTATCGTTGGCGAGGTGGAAAAGAGGAGAAACATGTTGTTTGGAGGGCACAGTGTGGGCATTACTAATGCCAAAAAGGCACGTGAGTGGCAAACGGTGACAGACGGCGTAAATGCTGGAGCCTCACGACCTCAGACCGTGGCTGGAGTAAAAAAGAAATGGTCGACATCAAAGTCGAGGCAGAAAAACGTCTGGCGCTGCATCGCCAGAGTGTGTCTGCCACGGGAGGGGGGACAGGGGACACCGGAGCTGACCCCTCTTGATGAGAGACTATCGGCAATTATTGGGGAATCCCTTTTAAGTGGAGTAGTGACTGAGGGGGAGGGGGGGGGACACACGACGCACCAGATGCACCGGGTGACCCCCCCCCAAAAGCTCCACCAGGACGGCTGGAGGAAGTGGGAACCGGCTCATGAGCCACTGGTCCTCGTTTGCCAGCAAGTCTTCTTGCTGTCTAAAGATGCGTTCACTGTCTAAAGATGCGTTCACTGTCTAAAGATGCGTTCACTGTCTAGAGATGCGTTCACTCCAAATTCTTCCATTTGCCACATCTTCTAAGATCCAAGATCAGCCATTGTGGTCATTACGCATTGTGATGGGGCTTTTTATTTCCATCCATTTAACTGCATCTGACAAGCTACAGATGTGGGTAATAATCCACGTGGAAATGGGAAATTGTTCATCAAATGTCATTTCTTGTTGCTTTCTGAATGGTTGAGACATACGCCATACATTGTTTTATCAAAAAGAAAACAAACTAAAGGCATATGCATGAATACCATAATTCTGTAGCTTATGAAGAAATGTTTGACTATGAAAACAACTTTCCCCAGTGGACAATTAATACGTCTGTCTGTCTGTCTGTCTGTCTGTCTGTCTGTCTGTCTGTCTGTCTGTCTGTCTGTCTGTCTGTCTGTCTGTCTGTCTGTCTGCCTGCCTGTCTGCCTGCCTGCCTGCCTGCCTGCCTGCCTGCCTGCCTGCCTGCCTGTCTGTCTGTCTGTCTGTCTGTCTGTCTGCACCTATATCTGCTCCTCCAGACGGACACATTGAGGAGAATATCAGTTTTGTACATTATTTCGTTCTGTGAACTATATTATTTATGAGGATGAATTGCATAACATGCCAATATTGCAGAACATATTTCACTTTTCTTTATACAAATATGTGTTCATTTGAATTTCTGTTGTAATTTTCATTTGATTGTTTTTGTTTGTTTCACTGCTGATCGATCAAACGGGTGTTCATGTAGCTGTTATTGTGAGACTTGCTTTGTGAAGTCTTCATGTTATTCATGAGGCAGTATTGTCATTCTCACTTTCACGTGTTTCTTCCATCTGCCGACGGTGTCGCCGTTTCTCATTTCACCCGTTTTTGTGCGTACGCCTGGGTCAGAGCTTGATGAAGGACCGCACATTTTCCCCTCAAGTTTGCTTTTTATAAATCTCAATTACTGCGTAGAGAGTGGCGTACGCCTTCTTTTGTGCGTACACAACGTTTATAAATGAGGCCCCGGCTCAGTCATGACCTTGTGGATGCAGGCTGATGCTCTGATCTTTATTTTTTTTTCTTTGTGTTTATCTTCAGGAACTTCTCACAGTCTCACATTGACCTCACCCTCTACACCGTCAATGATCCATGGCTGTACTCGGTGCTGTGGTGCAGCGGAGTGTCTGCAGTCTCCTCGGAGGCCCCGCATGTCCTCAAAAAGGTGCCTTACCCAAGTTGGCTCATGGTGAGGACGACCTTTCATGGAAACTATTCGTACTCATTTTTATTTCTAACTCATACAGACGACTAACACTGTACTGTTTCTCAGCGTTTATAAAGAGTGACAGAAATGCTGACCCATAGAAGACCATCCATCCCAGCATTTGCTTTTAGACAAATAGATCCGTGGTCGTCTTCGTTTTCCTCGTCTGAGCTGGAATGTGGATCCAAACTCTACGGACGAATAGCATAAATGTTGCTCGCCATTTTTGTAGCACCACTACTGTTAGCTTGGGGTTGTGAAGAGCTGTTAGCGAGCAGGAGAGAGCGTAAACAAAGGGATGATGGGAAATGGAGGAGGGCTTACTCCTCACAAACGGTGTGGAGTAAGGGGGATTTCTGATGAACTCCGGCCGCTCTGCAGAAACTATGTTCTAGAAACGACAGGTTTTTTTATTTTGGCGACAAATGGCATAACCATAATTAAAAGACCACAGGAAACGCCAACAAAAGATGATCACAGTGAGACTTTAAAGAAACATTTTCTCAAACGCACTGGAGCATTTCTGCTCAGCAACAGATGACGTTACATTCCTAAAACGTTGAATTTAAACAGGCGTAATCAGATATGTTTCAGTCAATATTTGTCGTTTTTATTTTATTTTTAGGTCCAATATTGTACTGGATTCTAAAATGCCTCATTCAGAGGGATTCTGCTCAGCTCCTTCTCCTTTTATTCCCCTCAGAGGAGATTGTTGGCTGTTTCTTCTCCCTGTTCTTAGCCTCCGAATAAGCAGGATGGCGGCCCGGTGTCCCCATATGTCCCTCCATACGTTCTCCATACGTTTCAAAAACTGGACTCTTGCTCTCCGGCTGTACAGTTCAGACTCTGTTCAGACTCGGTTCAGACTCGGTCCAGATTCAGTTCAGATTTGGTTCAGACTCTGTTCAGACTCTGTTCAGACTCGGTTCAGACTCGGTCCAGATTCAGTTCAGATTTGGTTCAGACTCTGTTCAGACTCTGTTCAGACTCGGTTCAGACTCGGTTCAGACTCTGTTCAGACTCTGTTCAGACTCGGTTCAGACTCGGTTCAGACTCGGTTCAGACTCGGTCCAGATTCGGTTCAGATTCGGTTCAGACTCGGTTCAGACTCGGTTCAGACTCGGTTCAGACTCGGTTCAGACTCTGTTCAGACTCGGTTCAGACTCGGTTCAGACTCGGTTCAGACTCGGTTCAGACTGGGTTCAGACTCGGTCCAGACTCTGTTCAGACTCGGTTCAGACTCGGTTCAGACTCGGTTCAGACTCGGTCCAGATTCGGTTCAGATTCGGTTCAGACTCGGTTCAGACTCGGTTCAGACTCGGTTCAGACTCGGTCCAGATTCGGTTCAGATTCGGTTCAGACTCGGTTCAGACTCGGTTCAGACTCGGTTCAGACTCTGTTCAGACTCGGTTCAGACTCTGTTCAGACTCGGTTCAGACTCGGTTCAGACTCGGTTCAGACTGGGTTCAGACTCGGTCCAGACTCGGTCCAGATTCGGTTCAGACTCGGTCCAGACTCGGTCCAGATTCGGTTCAGACTCGGTTCAGACTCGGTTCAGACTCGGTCCAGACTCGGTCCAGATTCGGTTCAGACTCGGTTCAGACTCGGTTCAGACTGCTACGTTTTCAGTTACTTTGACTTTAGATCTGATCCTTCGTGTCGAGACCTTTAGGAGTCAGAATAGTATCATCAAAAATGATGTGGTTGTGGATCTCCTCTGTTGGGGCCTGTGAGTGTCTGATGTAGAGGTGTAACAGCTCCCCCCAGTGGAGGATCTCTGCCACATTCCCCCCTGCTGACTCGTATGTTTTGTATTTTCAGAGACCAAATGAATACTGCCTGATGTGGGTGTCTGCAGACCTCATCTCCTTTGCTGTTATTGTAGGAATATTTATTTTACAGAAGTAAGTGCAAATCCTTTCTGGTAACAATGGTCTTGGCTCCCCCACCCAAAGGGTTAATGCTGGCTCCTTAACGGCAGCGGCTCAAGGGTATGCTGGGTGTCGGGCCCTGGCAGCTTATCGCAAATGAAGGCTTGTATGAATTTAGACTGTTGTGCGCTGCGGCAAACAAAGCCAGCCCTTATTTATGCACAAATACTGATCTGAAACCAGACGCAGTGGAAACAGGAGTGTCTGACGCAGATCTTCATCTATAAAAACTCTGCCCGTTACTTTTTAGGCATTACTGAGAAAGCCCCTTCATGACCGAGTCTGATGAAATGTTCTCATCAGACTTTTGTCCTCCAGCGTTTGACTAACAGCAGGGTTCAGCTGACCTGTTCTTTCCCACAAAGCGAATATTTGAAAGATTACACAGACTGAAGGACATTTTTGAGTGTTTTACATTTCTCCTTGTCTAGTGAGGACGTTTCTGAACTTGTTTCTTCCTAGTCGAACCCTTTGCACTCTTCCAGTGTTTCCGTTTGGCGTCCCGGCAGACAGACGGCCTGTCCTCCCGTCTTCCCTGGGATGGAGGGATCTTTCTGTCCGGTTAAAGCTCCTGCTGGCTTCCAAACTGACTCTGTTTGTTTTTCTTTCTCCTTCCTTCTTTTGTCCTTTTCTATCTTTTCCACCCTCCTCCTCTGCCCGATGTGCATGCTCTCCTCCTCCTCCTCCTCCTCCTCCTCCTCCTCCTCTGCTGCATTCTGGCCTCTTCTCTCAGCTATCACATAATCAGGTAACTGGGTCACCCCTGCTGAACCCAGAATCCTCTATTTCTCTCCATGCGTTTTTGTTCTCTCACCTTGTTAGCCTCCCCACCCCCCTCTTTGTTTTTTTCTTTGCTCCGGTCAGTTAAAGTTCATCATCTTTTCTCTATAATGTCCAAAACATCTATTTTTATTTTCCTCATCTGTGTTTCTTCAGTGGTGTTGCTGTGCTGCTCCTCGTCTTCTCCTGAAAGACAAAAGTCTTTTTGTATCACTTTTTACCCAAAATGAAATAAATACATGAAATGAAGTGACTCCTAACACACTGAGGGACTAGCAGGCTTCAAATGAATCATCTGCATCATTGAGGGGAAGGACTGAAAGAGCAAAGTGAATTGTGAGTCTGCACTCATGAGGAAAGTCGCCATAAGATTAGCTGCCATTGAAGTGGACTCATTAAATACTTTCCTTTTGTGCTCCTAACAGCCTCAGTGCTGTAGTTACAGCCGTATTGAAAGCAGTAGACTTCATTTCATTAAGCAGAGCCAACACTTTCCACACCGGAAACCAAACCAGTCGAAGTCAGCAGCTCAACGGAGCTGGATGGAGTCCAGAGGACAGAGCAGTATTTAGTTCTGCTGATGACCGTACCAATGGCCTGACTGATTTACAGACCCTCACAGGAAGTCATTGTTTGTCTAATTGGTTGCGAGGCTCCAAAGTAGGAAGTATTTTGGCTAACAAAAGTCCCTTCAACTTTCTAACCACTTGAAGAACATTCATGACAAACGGCATCGACTCAACTTCTCTAAATTTGTATGAATTGTGTATTTTACCAAGAAAAGCTCAACATGACCTCAATCTTCCCAGTGACTGTATATGAGAACTTGACTGAGTGACCCCTCCCCCCTTGGCCTTCCAGATATGGCTCCAAGAAGCCAAATTTCCATAGACTTCGATAGAGAAATAAAGAGCTTTTTTTATTTCCATCTTTGTTTATGAACCCTCGGACATCAAGACCTCTTTTGCTAGGGTGACCTGGTCAGGAGGTCAGCAGCACACGCCACATAGTGGCAGTTATAAAACAAACCGATGTTTGTTGCTCCATAGACGTCTGTTGGCTCGTTGGAACCAGCAGGTACTTCCTGTTTGGAACGCGGGGGGGGGAGGGGTCACTGTCCAGTTCGCAGGTACAGTCCATGGTACAGACCCTGTAGCAGCCCCTTCAGCCATGATCTTCACCAACACACATATGTGTGAGCAGATTCCTCTGTGGTCCCAGCTGTGAAATCTGACTCCGCCCGACCTCCACAGGTACCGGATGAGCGGCATGCGCAGCTACAACCCTGAGCAGATCATGCTGAGCGCCTCGGTCAGGACGTCCAGTCGAGATGTCAACGTCATGAAGGAGAAGCTTATCTTTTCTGGTGAGGAGCCCGCGGGTTTCTGCGTTGACCAGCCTCCGTTCTGACGTGTGGTGGTGTTCATGGTTACTGACGTGTTGCTAGCATGTCACTGCATGCATCTAAACGCAAACGGTTTCAGTTCTCCTCCTCTTCCTCTCTTTCATGGCAAAGATCAACCCCAGTAACCTCCTCCCTGCTGCATCATTTGTGTGACATGCTCCTCCATCCCCGTCCTCCTCGCAAGCAGCGACTCCTTCTTTTCCTCCATGCATCAAGCGCCTCCCCCATTGCCTTCAACCCCTTCTACCTGCCTTGCATTTTCCTTTCCATCCATCCATCCGTTCATCCCATCATCCCTGTCCTCCCACACAATCCTCCCCCATGGAGAGGAGTTGTTTGGGTGAACATTGAATCCTGCAGTCAGGGTTTAGACAGCCCGCTGTGTGGGGGCTGAGAGGTGAGTTCATGACCTGAGCAAAGGCTCGCGTCTTCCCCAAAAGGGCAGATTTGCCAGGTCAGAGCGGCAAAGCATCGACTTCCTTTCTGTTTGTCGCCCTCTAGAGGTGAGGAACGACATTGGAGCTGATGAGGAGCCGTACATGGATGGCTACAACTACTACACCAACCAGTCAGGGATTCATGGTGTTTGATGCAGCTGCTTGAAGAGAAGAAGGTCCCACCATTCCTGCTTCAGTCCAAACTCTGAACTGCTGTCTGCAAAGCAGCCGCTGAGCAGCTGTCTGCGAAGCAGCCGCTGAGCAGCTGTCTGCGAAGCAGCCGCTGAGCAGCTGTCTGCGAAGCAGCCGCTGAGCAGCTGTCTGCACGCTGTAAATAGTGTAAATGTAGCATTTCTCTGGTTTGACATGTTCATCACACAGGACTGTAAGCACTTGTTGATGGCAGTGACTCGGTCTGTGATTTCTTTCTTTTCCCTCAGAGTGACACAAATCCTGCTCCTTTTAGAGGTTTCTTCCTTTCAGGTAGAATGTTTTAAAGGCTGTGGATGTTCCACTGGCAGGTGAAGAGGCTTTTTGTCCGACTTTATCGTAGCATGAAGCAAAAGGCTTTTCACGCTGCTCCTGCTCGCTGTTAGGACTTTAGTTTGCTGTCGTTCAGCCATTCCAAAACTAGATTTAAGAGAAAAGCCATGTTTACAGACGGGCGAAGTATTGACATGTTGTGAGATCTCTGCTGCTGCTGTGCGAGCTTAGAAACCAAACCGTTTCTGTTCTAGCCGTTTGAACTCTTTCCATTTTTGTACAGATGTGTTTAAATCACTGAGTCTTGTATTTGTTTTTTTCCTGTTTGTATATTGCGTGTGTTGCTGTGTCTAATTATTTGAGATGCTCTAGCCAGCCAAATGAACAAGACGGCGTGGGACAAAAACCCCCCCAAGCAAGCAGTTCAGCTCTTCACAAATGCTTTTATTTTGATGTGAGGAAACATGGTTTGAGGAATAAATGTGCAAAATAGAGCTTTGAAGGTGGAATGCTGTAGGTTTCACACATTTGGGTTGTGTTTGAGTATCACTGTGCCTCCAAAGTCTGTATTAAACCTCGTGATATTTTAACTTTCACTGTTTTTATTAGTTTTTACCTCCCAGATTCCTGTGAAACCACAATCTTTATGTTCTGCTTTTATATCATGACGTGCAAAAAAGCGTGTGGTATTTGACCCACGGACCGGGATCACATTTAGATTTGGGCCCTTTGAGCAAAAAAGTTTGTGCCCCCCTGCTGTAGAAAATGACAGACGGATCAAAGCCAGAAGACGCACTTTCTCTGGAAATATTTGGACTTTCAGTGCACGATTCAAACCACACAGGCTGCTTTAGAGGAGAACCACCTCCCTGTAATCAAAAGGTTCTGAAAGGATGACAACCACCTTAATGGATGGTAAAAATCCCTGGACTCCTTTCAGATCCCAGAATGAACCCAATCTGGATTCATTTGTGCAGAACTGTAAGTCAGATTCGTCTTTCCTTCTAACAGAGACGGTGGAACTCTGTTAGTTCAGAGGATGAAAAATCAGATCACAATGTCTAGTGTTCCTCAGTGAAAGTAGTTAGAATAAATACATTTCAATAGAACAGCATTTTAATGTGTGGAAACTGGAAGTCTGGGCTGCTGAGCCTCAGAGGGAAATGGAAGATGACCTGCCTGCTCAAACGAAAGACAAGTTCACATTCAGGTTCTATTTATGGCTGTTTGTTTCAGGAACAACAAAAATACAAGAAACACTTTTCTCAGAACACACAAGGCACTATTGAGCATCACTTTGGTCCTTCTGTAGAGCCACAAATGCACAAGACTGCTTCCTTTAGGCTCTACATGTAAACATTACGGCTTCTCCGTTTCTTCTTGTGTGGATCAGGGGACTTTCAGCTGAACCTCAGCAGAAGATACAACTGTAGACCACCTGATGCTTCATAGTGGAGCTCAAGTCTACGTTTGCAGATGTGAAGCTGCACTGTCAGCTCCTTTCAAACTATTAGCAGCTTTATGAAAAGGCAGAAACGCTTTGACACAAAGAGAGCACACACAGACAAAGAAAGATGAAGGGCGACGCCTTTAACACCAGCATCTGTTCCCTGAATGAGCAGCAGATTATTATCTGTGACCTCAAACGTGCTCGCACGCCATGCTGTGGCGCTCACTACCCAGCCGCTGCACGCCGATGCTTGGCTCTCACTGCCCAGCAGGGGGCGTTTCTCAGGCGGCTGTGCCAACGTTGATCTCTTTTTAGTGGAGGAAACGTGCATGTTTGAAGTTTGGCACCATCAGCGGCAGCTCTCTGACGCCGTCCTGGGATTAGCTGAAGTTGGTTTTGCGCAGGTGTCTGTTGGGGATCTCCACCGCGCTCACCTGCAGCGGCCAGGAGCCGCCCATGATGCCGGCCTGAACGGCCACGCCCGTGACCACGGCCAGGTCCGGGTCCACCGACGTGTTGGGCTCCTTCCCAAAGAACTGGCCGATGATCTCCCGGATCCGGGGTATCCGGGTGGAGCCTCCGACCAACACTACTTCATCCACGTCCTCCTTCTGGAGGTGGCCTTCCGCCAGCACGGTCTTGATTGGCGCCAGGATCTTCTGGAAGAGCTCCTCGTTGAGCTCCTCGAAGAGCTCGCGGGTGATCACCGTCCGAAAGGGAACCGGAGCGGTTGTGGGGCCTCCGGGGGCCCCGTGGCTGTGAAGGTGCAGCAGCACGCCGACTGTGGCCGTGGGGTGGAGGGTGAGGTTGAGCTTGGCGGCTTCCACTGCTTGCCGGAGGTGATGGATGTCCTCTTTGAGGGTCGGGACCACACCGAACTCCTGACGGACTCGCTCTGTGGTGTACTGGAGCAGCTTCTGGCTGAAGTCTTGACCCCCCAGCTTGTTATTTCCTGTAAGAACATTTCATTTTTATCTTCATTTCAGCTCAGCAGCGTCAATAATCCTACATTCATTCAAAGCAAAAGCCTCCATAGAATCTCCATGCTGGACAGTCGTACCTGCCATTGCCCGCGTGAGGAACATGCCGCCTTGTTTGTTGAGCAGAGACACATCCAAGGTCCCGCCCCCGAGGTCGACCACCAGGACATTGAACACATCCACTTTGTGCAGGCCGTAGGCCATGGCTGTATGGCAGGCCATTTTAACATTTAAAAGCTAAGTTTGACTATCCAGAATTAACATTGTAGATATCTTTATTTGAGTTTTGCCTAGTCAAAAAGAACATTTCAGATATCCGCAACTACATTCTTCCTATCCGTAATCGTAATTTCAGATATCCTCAAACATATTATTCCTAGGACAAATGACATCACTTTCACCATTCATTTGTATGGGGTTTGTAATTACAGATATCTACAATTCAGTTGCAGATATCCACTTCATGAATTACGGATATCTGTAACTGAATTGTAGATATCTGTAATTCCAGTTTCAGATATCTACAATTTCATTCTTACTAGTCAAAACTCAAGTTCAAGATATCTTGAATTAAAATCAATTCAAGATATCTACATGCTCCTTTTCAGATATCTTAAATTAAGTTTTGACTAGGCGAAATTACGTTGTAGATATCTATAACTGGAATTATGACTAGTCAAAATGACGTAGTAGATATCTCAAACTGGAGTTAGGGATAGTCATAATTTAATTGTAGATATCTATAATCAAGTTACAGATATCTTGAAATGAAATTTGAATAGAGATATCTGAAACTTGAGATATCTGTAATGTTCATTCCGCCTAGTCAAAATGTAATTACAGATATCTTGAATTAGAGTTTTGACTAGGCGAAATGACGTCACAGATATCTTTATGCAAATGAGGTCCGCATCGCACTTTTGGGGAGGAGCAGAGCGTGGTGTTCTAATCATTCAAATCGCACCTGCTAGCTTCTGATTAGCACCATGTCGGAGCAGTACGACGGAGTTTTAGAGCCAGTTTACTTTGTTTTCTTTAATTACAACTTTTATCTTGTAAATTTAGGAGATAAAAGTGTTGTGGAGTGTGTGTGTGTGTGTGTGCTGAGATGGGGGTGTGCACGGAGCGGAGGTGTGTGCGTTGATACTGTGTGTTGGGAGGACGGAGCACCGTAATAAAGAGAAGGTGTCCCCCCCCCAGAATAACTGTTTTGGAGTCGTTCTTATCCGCACTGGAGGCTTCGGCGGAGGAAATCTCCCCTGCGCTTCTGACCACGGTCGGAAGGAGAGAAAAGAAAAGAGAAAAGCACCAAAGTTGTCCGTTTATCGGAGCCTAGCTTGAAGATGAAATGTGTAAAGCTTTATTTCCGGAGCTTTGAAAACAAAGTGATTCTGAACCTTTTGGCAACTCAAAATCAGACTATTGTCAGTGTAGCCCCTTTCCGGGGTTCGGTGTTTGTAAAGCGGAGTTTTATCTGTTAAATAAGGAGCTCAGAGACACTTTTGGGTGTAGAGGACCGCTGCAGCCTTTATTCTCCTTTTAATTCACATCACCTGAAGTTCATCTGTCACCTTCTGTCATGAACCTGTCATCCCAACACCAATGCGGAAGTAAACAGTGTCACATACGCCTCTCCTGCAGATGAAGCGTCCCGATCCAACATAAAACAATAAAAAGGAATGAAAATAATCTGTTATATTAGCATCAAAACATTGAAAAAGGAAAAAAAAAAATTCCTCCTCAGACGGAAGCATCACAGAAACATAGAGATCTGGTCTTTAATGGAGGAAGAAAGGATAAGGTGGACATCTGCAGGGACACCGACGGCTTCATTGGGCTGCAGAGATCCTGCAAACCAACCATCAATAAATAAAATATGAATAAATCATAAATCAAAATAACAAGCTTCCAAACATTTAGAACGTTATAAATAAACATTCAGCTCACCTCTTTAGCAAAGGTCTGATCTGCTGCTGCTGTGCGGCGTTCACCTGCTGCTCTGCATTCTCACTTCTACTTAATCTCGTAGATTTACGAGTTTTTCCTCATACATTTACAATTCAAAATCTTGTAATTTTATTATTTTTTTTTTGGTGGCCCTTAATCTCCGTCGTAGAGCAGCCCGCGGGCGAAGCGATTTTTAATCTTCTTTTTAATGCTGCAGCCTATAGCAGCCCGTAGGAGGAGCTAGTGATGATGACGTTTGAGATATCTGTAACTTTCATTCTGCCTAGGCTAAACTAAATTACAGATATCTGCAATTGTCATTTAAGATGTGTGACGAGTTGAATGTCGTTTTCAATGACGTCATTGCAGATATCTATAATTCAGTTTTGCCTAGTCAAAACTGAATTATAGATATCTCTATCTGTCGTTTCGCCTAGGCACAATTACGTTGCAGATATCTTGAATTACAATTCCGACTATCCAAAATGTAATTACGACTAGTAAGAACAACGTTGAAGATATCTACAATGTTAATTCCGGATAGTCAAACTTAGCTTTTAAATGTTAAAATGGCCTGCCATATGGCTGCCGCTGTGGGCTCATTGATGACGCGCAGGATTTCCAAACCTGGAAAACAAAACACCTGGAATGAGGAGTTCAAAAAAGAAAAAAGGATTGTTTTCCTCTGTTTACACCCCCTTCGCCCCCTTTCTTTTGTGCCCTTACCCCCCTCCACTCCAACATCCCTCTCTTCTTCCCTCCTCTTCTTTTCAGTCCGGTCCAACAAAAAACTGATACAAACATAGTTCATATAAATATAGTTTAGTCTAAATTTCAAAAGGGGTTTATTCAAATATACACCATGACTGTCTGGATTCCCACCCTAACCCCCCTACATCATGGGTGCCCAAAGTAGGGCCCACGGGCCAAATTTGACCCACCAAAGGTTGTCTTTTGACCCACCAAGTCGTGCCTGTAGAGGCTGCGGAGTGTTTAGGTAAAACCCCTTAACCTTTCCATCCATCCATTCATTCATGGAGGGGCAAACAGATAGGAGGCATTTTAAACAAATATGGGAGGAGGGTTATTTTCCTCTCAGGCTGTTTGTCGTTTCTGTCAGCAGACGTGGCCGTACTCAAAGAGTACAAAATACGCCACCACTACAGTTTGATCCACACACAAAGGTTAGGCCTAAAGACAAACTCTAGGGCGTTCCAATCTGAACGTCCGTCACAGCGAGCCGCCCTCATGATGCCCTGGGCAGCGCTGGACAGCGCCACACTGGCCAGCTGTGAAAGTTCAGGGTTAAAGGCCCAGAGTGGGAGATCGAGAGATTCCAAGAAAAATGGTGCTAACTTTTTAGGCTCACTAATGTGTGTTACCTTGAAATACAAATAAAGAAACTAAACTATATTCCTTATCGGTGTGGCCCACCGACCGGGATCACATTTAGATTTTGAGCGAAAAAGTTTGGTCCCCCCTTCCCTTTGGCCATGGTCTAGTTCTGTCTGAATCTACGATTCCAAAACCCACAGCCCTGGAAACCCAGTGTGCATCGATGCTCACTACAACGGTGAATATAGACCACAATGCATTGCATCAGAACAACTTTAGCCAAAAAATTTATTTATTTAATAAATCATCAACGTTTTTATCTTCAGAAGCCAGTGGACTCATAATCATCCCAAAACTCTCTCATCAATTAGATTTTAAATTGGTGGCATCGATGACATAATTTCCTCTAGGGATGGTCCGTTTGACACGGCGCTTCGGCGCGCGGTTCACCTTCATGAAGCGGAGTGTTTCGGCACAACGTTTGGGGGCGTGTGCCAACTACAGCAGATCACGTGGTTGATGACGTGTGACACGCCAAATGCTTGGTTTGGTGGAACCACGGCTCAGGTGTCACTTGTGTTATGAACAGTTGGATGCTATTCTCTAGAAACACCAAATGAGTCCTGAACGTTTCCAGACCAGTTCCACTGTTTCCCCTGTATCAGAAACAGTTCACTTTACCATGACTGCTGGTTAAACACGTACTGTGGCTCAGGATCGTTTCTACTCAATTTCTTGGAATAAAACAGTAACCATGAACATTGTGTATAAAAAACATACTTCAATGAATTTCTAATGGTAAACCACTCATGTATCAGTAGAGACAGCTCAGAGGAACATCCAGAGGTCCTGTGTTCAAGATCAGTGTTTTACCTTTTTTCTTTTTGCTCTGTGTTTATTTTCTTCATGTGTTGTGTTGTGTATTTGGCTTTTTCTAATAATCGTTAACAACTTTGTTTTGTTTTACGTTTTTTCATCATCATTTCCACATTGAAGTGTTACACGGAGCTTAGTTGAAACACATGTTGATATGCATCCAGTCCACCACCAGGTGCTGCTGTTCTGTGTGGTTTCAAAGCCCTGAATGGGTGGGTCATTTTTCCAGCACAATTACATGAACCTCAATGAGGCTTCATGGGGCTTCTATTCCCATCCCTAATTCCCGCCATTAAAAAGGGAAATAAAGTAGTGAGCGTGGTGTCTGAATGACTTTTTAAATCCAGGGCACTACATTCAGACACAACCCATGTGTGTCAGCAGATTCATGAGCTCCTGTTAAAGTCAACTCTGTCCAACGCCAGAGGCCGGTCAGCTGATGGACAGGACGACTAAAACATGCTAAACGCGTTTGAAATGCTGACCTGCAAGGTTAGCGGCTCTCTGGGTGTAGTTCCTCTGCCTCTCGTCAAACTCTGCAGGGACGGAGATGACAGCTTTGTGGACGGGAACCCCCAGCTGGAGCTCAGCCATCTTCTTCATCTTCAGCAGCAGCCGGGAGCCGATGAACTCTGGGCTCACGGTGAAGGAGCGATTGGTGAAGACCACGAACTCGGCGCTTCCATTGTTGTTGATGACCTACAAGGGGGGGTAGATTTTAGATGGGGAGACACAAGACAGACATGAGGCGTGGAGTTTTCCGAGCTCACCTTGAAGGGGTACCGGGCGCTTTCCTGTTCCAGCTGTCCCGCCTCGAAGATCTTCCCAATGAACCTCTTGGCATCGTAGATGGTGTTGTGGGCGTTGCTGTCCGCCAGCTCCAGGGCTTCGTGTCCGGCCAGCACCTCCGTGGCGGTGAAGGACACGGCGCTGGGGAGGCTCTTCCTCCCCCGCTCATCCGCTATCACCTCCACCTCCCCGGTTCCCGGGTGGAAGACCCCCACGGAGCAGAACGTGGTGCCCAAATCCAGGCCGATCACTTTAGGCTTGGGAGGCGGCAAGTACTGCTGGCCGAGGTAACCAGCCAGAAACAGAGCCAGGATGACCGAGCCTGGAGCCGGAACACACGCATCATCATCACCATCAGGTGTTTCCGTGTTAGCTTAAACGCCATTAGATGTAACTTACCGATCATTGACAGCTCTCCGGACATCGTTACACGACAACAACGAAATTCACTAAACCTATCAAAGCATCAACCAACAATATTCTTCATAAAACACAGCTGCGCCCGGTAACTGTGACGATGGTGGGAATTTTTTGGTCCGTCAACTAAACACACGTCAACTTTGCGTCGAGCTTTGGGGATTCTGGGTAATGTAGTTTGTTAAGGCTCTCTCGTGCTGGTCTCTCAACGGCGGATCTCCGTCTTTCACTGCAAGACCCAGAAAGGCTCGACGTTCACAGCTGTCCCAAAACGTCATGACGTAAGTGTCGTGGACAGCCAATGGGCCTGTTGTGCTGCATTCACGACACTATGGAACATTGACGACTTTGATGGTACACGTTTCGGTATTCATTTAAAAATAAAAGCTAATCTCAAAAAGTGATATTTTCACGTCTGTTGTGTAACTTTTAATCAGCTAAATTAAAATACTAGCATTTCATTTGTTTGTTTATCATTACTGTTTTGCTGACTAGTTGATTTTCCTCTAATCTCAAAAGTTGAAGGTGTTTGTCGTGGGTCCCACCAGGGAATAATTGGGCAGAGGCGCCAAGGTGAAAGTGGTCTTAACTTTAATGCAAAAACAGAGCACAACAATCGCTCCAACATCCGTTTCTCCTCTCAGACTCCCACCCTGACAGCTGTACCTGGTTCTGTTTTAAATGGTAAGCCCCTCCTCCTGGGCGTTGCTCTCCATCAGGCCCAAGAGAGAGAGAGAGGAAAAGAATTTACAAAGTCCAAGAACATAAATAAACATACTGAAACAAACAGTTTCATTCAAAGAAACATTTTTAAATAAAGTTATAAAACAATATAACTGAGATTTTTGTTCTTTTATTAGAAAAAAAGCTCACATTGAAGTCAAAGTCACCCGTGGGAAAAAGTTGACCCCTTGAAGTTAATTATCCCTTTTTGAGTGTAAGTATGGCCAGTATACACAGTACACTAGGAGTCTGCAACCTGAGGCTCCAGGGCCACATGGGGCTCCTTTAGCCTGTCTATGTGGCTCTCTACTTAAAGAACAATTCCATTTCTAAAGTAAGTAAGTAGTAAAGTAATAAAGAAACGGACTCAAACGTTACTCCACTCATTCCCAAAACGTTGAAGGACCGTATGTATCACAAGTGGAGCTAAAACATTTTGACACCTTTTTGTGCGCTGTTTACCACAATGTTATAAAGCGAATTATAAGGAAATGTTCTATTTCTGAACACATTTAAGGATTTCAGGTGCATCTTATGAAATGAAAAATACGGTAAAAGTCACTCAATTAGCTCTGATTGAAACATTTTTTGTTAGAAGCACAAATTTCTGGCTAAGATGGACCACAAATGGTAAAATAAACTCTTTTTTTAATCATGGCTAACATTTTACCACTACTACATTTGCTGCGTTAAAATGATCCTATGCCACATAGGGTGTCTTTTATTTTGAAAGGTTGTCTGAATCTCAGTGAAAAATTATTTCATAATTTAGAACAAAGTCTATTTTCTTCTTAGGTTTAGGTTTTATTTTTGTCACAAAACAGTATCATAACAGTAACAATAGCATAAATCCAAATCAGTGTCTCATTTTTTCTAAAGGGTGGGGGTCTCTGTGGTCAGTGAGAAATCGACCCCAATGGCTCTTAGTGTTGAAGGTTGCAGTTCCCTGTTATAGGCTGTGTAGTGTAGGAAATATACTAACTAAATATTTCTTCAGACTAAATTGGAATATATTAAGTTTACAATATACAGATATGTTATGTTTTTATATACATTTTATTTAATTGTGTATGTATTTAAATTGTTGTTTTAACTGTTTATTGTATTTTTATACTGTATACATGCTGTGCGGCGACCTTGAGTGCCCAGAAAGGCGCCTTATAAATACAATGTATTATTATTATTTATTATTATAATATAAACAAAAACACTTTACTTTTCGTACACTTAAATAAACTTTTTGCTGAGGGGAATGAGAGAAAATAGGCCACTGTAAAGGTACATTTTATTTACAAAAGGTTTATAGCATAATGAATACAAATGTTCACAAAATGCACTGACTCACTCTTACACACACACACACACACACACACACACACACACACACACACATCTATTCAAATTCTTGATCATAAAATCATAATACACTCATTCTGTTCAGTAAACAGGTTGGAAATCCTGATGTTTGCATTTCAAAACATCCAATCTTTCTTTTTGCCTAATTCAGAGGACAGAAAAATCCAAACACAAGAAGATGAACTGAGACTGAACATGATAGGAAAAGACAAGTAATGCAGCTGTTTTAAATAAAGGCTCGTACGATTTTAAGAAAATATTGAATATATTTGAAACAATAAATAAATCAGATATATCTGTGAAATGATACGTAGCAATAGCTCTAAGAATGAAACGTTTTCCTTTGATAAGATGGCATTTAGAAGAGTAGCTTTCTGGTCATCTCTTACATCTGGAAAACCCCCAAACTGGAAAGGTTTGCAGTTGGAAAAAGATAAAGAGACATGACATCATTAAACGATTAAGGAATGACTTTTTGTATCATTTTCTCTAAATATGTAGCAAAATTTGTAGCTGATAAATCCAAATGTCAACACATCCGGACAAACAAGGAGCACTTTTAGGAGCTTGTTGCATCTGCAACCTGCTCTGCGTCCTCCTTGGTTTCTGAACACTCGGATGGGATGAAGCAGCCCGAGTCTCTGGGACAGTCGCTGTCTTCTTCCTGGAGACTGTTGGAGGATCTGTTTTCCTCTGTGTCCCTGACATCTTCACCTGCAAACACAAAACCGTCCCACGGTGAAGCATTAGCCGCTCGTTTGTTTCCTCTGTGGACTCCTTCAGCAGGAATACATCTGAGATGAAGCCCCCAAACCCACAGACAACCAAACTACAATCATATGACTGCATCCATAGATCTGTCTGATGGGCTTGATGCTGCATGCGCTTCCTGACTCCACCCTCTGGGACAGACACAAGCAGGACACTGGCTTTGTTTCCCTTTGGCTAGCAGGAGAGCCTGGAAACAGAGAGGTCTTTTTCCTCGTTTGTCCATCTGTGTCTGTCCAGCCTTACGGTTTTGTTGTTCTTGTTTGTTGTAACTTTCCTTTCTTCAGCTCTTTAGTTAGGTGTGGATTTTTGGGGCCCATCCCAGTTGGGGGGCGGTCATGCCTGGTTCTGGTAGCAAATGGACATGGCTGTTTATCTGTGTATTCTCACTGAGATTGACCTATCGCCCCTCCACATTGGCCCCGCCCACACCAAGTGACAGCTGGGCCAGAATCCAGCCCCCTCATGCCCCTAAACAGGATCACGTGGCTGCAGACGTGCACAGAGGGAGACGATTATTTAGACACTACCTTTTTTTGTTTGTTTCTTTGGCACATGCCGTCTTGCAGAATCTGCAGCATGAAAGCCTCTGGAGATGCTTCCCCCCCCCACTGACACATAAAAACGGTCTCACTCTTGTTTGTTTTTCCCAGGCCACTGATCCTCCTAACCACTAACCTAATTGGGTGCAGCTTGATTAAATGACTGCTGTTTGTGTGTCAGCGGGCGCGGCCATGTCAGGCTGTTGCCATCTGTTGGACTGAAAAATAAAAAGGGACCTCTCGTTTGGCTCGTCGACATCTCTGAGCTTCACTCAGGGGGGAAACTGCAACCTTTAACTTCCATACAGAGCTTAGTCTCCTTTTCAGAGCGGCGCTGTAATCTGGCCCCACAATTTCAGACATCAGATTACAGGAAACCTCCTGATCTGCTTTCTATCTAACTAACAGGAAACCAGCGGTAAGCCTCTCACAGGATGTTGTGTTGCAACAAGGTGTCAGCTCTTATTTGCTCTGTGACGCTCCAAACACTAAACTTTCCATAAACGTACCCTCATTGCTCATTTTTACAACCAAATGTCGTTTCATACAAATCTCTCGGTTGATTATTCTTCTGTAAAAACGGTTGTTACACTAAAAACTTGTGCTTTTTGTTGCTTCCGTGTTCTTTTGAGTGTTGTTTTTTTGTAATCCGCTCTTCTGAAGAAGGGGCTTCACATTTCCTCCGGCTGAAATGAAACCCGAGTGCTCCACATGGGGGCAGACTTTCCACGCTGCCTCAGTGTTTAGCGGCAGGAGGCGTCCTGTTCAAACACAGATGATGACTAAACGTCAAGCTGCTTTCTGGAAGCTCAGTGACCATTCTTTACACTAGAAGAGAAAGCACGTCACTGCTGGGAACTCGCACACTTTCTAACTCTCCGATGAGACCAACTCCAAAAAAAATAAATAAAAAAAAGTCAAGTCATCTCCAGGAATTGATTCTCGCTCTGAACTTTCCCCCCAATATGTTTGGGATTTCTGTATGTGTGGAATTTCAAGCTCAATAGCAGAGAACATCAGTTCTCTAAGCTAATTCTCACCTCCACTGAGTTTCCAGGTTACACCTGCTACATTAAGGGTTTCACCAAAGCATTGCTGTTGCATCAGACTGTTGTACGTGTGGAATGATTAATGACACAACAATAAATATTGATTAATAAACTCTTAGCTACCCAAACGGGGTGGGGTGACCACAATTCAGAGTTCAGAGACTAATGCTTCAATCGACCATGCTCTCAAATTAATGTCTTTGCTTTCTGAAAGCTTTTATGGACTATGTCAAGTATTTCTACAGGTAGGTAATGGGTCAGGGGGGGGATTTCAGTCTAAATTGGACATAAATTGATCTCATGATGCACCCTGTGACTGTTATCGTCCATTAAAAAAACAAAAGAGTGACTGCTTCTACCTAATCTGGGAATAATTGATGGTTTAATGGGATGTTTTGAACCTTCTGTGTAGTGGTAATCAGCGACGGTGAGAAGCTTGTGTCTGTGCTCGGCGTCTTTGACGTTCAGCTCGATCAGGTGCTTCTCCTGCAGGTGGAGCAGATCCTCCACCGTCTGGTAGCCGTTCAGCAGCAAGGCAGAGGCGTACTCCTGAAACAACAAAACATGATTCTCTTTTTCCTTGCATGTTCCCTTTGATTAGCAGTCCACACCTGGTGAAAACCCATCGGTTGCTGGCTTGAGCACTTTTCGGTCTGAGTCATTTTTAAAAGCACAGGAAGTGAAATCCCACACATGCATCCTCCCACCTCCAGGTTTAAGCGCTCCAGCAGCTCCAGCAGCGTTGTGGGCCGAGGTCTTCTGCACAGCTTCTGCGGTCTGATCTTGGGCGCTTCCTCCTTCTCCTCCTCCAAGACATCCACGTAGATGAACTTGAAGTTCCCAACTTTGTTGTTCAGCATGCCCGTCCAGATTCCCATTGGAGGCTTGCTGATGATGTTGATGATGTCACCCACCTGAGAAAAGGTGAGGGAGCATAATGATTATGTTCTAAAAAGCAAACCAAAAACCTCCTCACAGTGGGGAAACTTACCTTCAGCTTGAGAGAGTCTGTGTCATACGGACTGGGAACAAAGTCTGTGTGGACGCGAGCTCTGCCGCAGAACTGCCCGTGGTAGGAGCCGTCCTCCTCCAGCTTCAGACTGTCCCTCTGACCAGAACCATTGGATTCACTGGTCACACCACCTGAATCCACAATTGCATCAAACAGGCTATGGTCCAGTTGTCTCTGAACATTTGCGCCGTGCTGAGGACATTGGGTGCAGACACTCACTGGACGAGCTCTGGCCGCTGTAAAGACTCTCCAAGGAGATGCTGGTCTTTGCAGAGTTCTTCTCAGCTGCCTGACCAGCGTCCTGCTCGGCCTCTGGGTCTTTGTCTGTGTCCTCCCCCTGAAGAAAAAACAAAAATGTCCTTTAGAAGAACTGAGGAAACAGCTCAGATCAGATTAAGTTCTTATGAAAACCCAAATCAAAAAGCAGATTTGAAATAAGATCTCAGGAAGAAGCAGAGATCATGAAAGTGTAAAAAAACATCGTATCTTCTGATCTGCTTCAGTCAAACATCTGCAACACCCCAGTTGTTGTTTTCTGTTTTCATTTCAGAGCAAAGATATGAATCTAATTTCCGCCTGTGACTGTCATAATGGCGGATGTGGTTTAGTAAGGTATGATGTTGATAAGAAAACGTCAGCTTTCGGTAAGCCAGCCTGATAAGTGCTACAGGTTTGCAGGGCTTTTGATGTTCAAACGTGCACCATGAGCAGAAAAAAGCAAACTTTTCCTCTAAGCACTGGTGGAAGGCTGAATGAACGGGACTCACTGTCTCCTCCGACAAGGACTTGGCGTGCTTTTTTCCCATTTTCCTTCGCATGGTTAATGAAATCTCCTTCATCTTCTTCCCAAGTCCAGTGGACCTGTGAGGGTCTGGACTTTCGCAGTCCTCTCTGAGCTGAGGACACAACATCCAAAAAACAGGAACCTCACAAACTCGGTCACCTTCCTACATATTTTTCAAAAAGAAAGGTCAACTGTTGCTAAACCACAGCTGACTTCGTATCATTTCATTTAGTAGAATCGATCTTATTGAAAGGAATACATCAACCAACCACTGTTGTTCCATGGTCCTCTGGCTTTGCGTGTGAGGACTGATGCCGGAGGCCCTCGAAGCGACCGAAGCTCGTGGAGCGCTGCAACACAAAGGATGTGGTTTTCACGGGAAGACCATATCTGTAGGTCAAGTGTGACCCGAATGACTTTGCAGGTAAGAAGCTGTCGGTCAGAGTCTTTACTCAGACAAATAACACCTTTAGACACAACCTTGTAAATGATAGTTTTTGTGTTTTTAAGTATGACCAGGCTGTCCAATTTCTCATAAACTAAAAGTCATCATAATCCCCCAATGATCTCTCAACAAAGCACAGAAATAATTATAGACAGAACTAATCCTTGGAAAACCTGATTAAGTATGAGCTGCAGACTCTGAGGCGATGCATCAGTGACATTTTCATTTTAAGGCCCACTCATGAAGAACACAGAGGAGTTTGTTTTTAAAACCTTTTACATCAGCGCTTTAATCTCATTTTAGAAAACATTTCCCAATGTTTTTAAAATAAAAAAACATTCTTGAAGGTCATTTTTTCTAAAGGAAAAACTCAGAGACAAACCATCCGATGCAGAAATGGGACCATCTCCTCATTCAGGCCTACCTTCGGTTTGTTGCTCTTTGTCTTGTCGGACACGTTGGATGCTGTTCTATGTAACATTTTCAGATCTATTCTCTCCGTCCTGTCCCTTCTCTTCTGACGCTGAAGTGTTAACTAACTTGAAGGCTGTCTGTCTGATGGGCTGGCTGGCCCACTTCCTTACAGAACACAGGATGTGAGGCAAGTGACTTTGTGTCTCTGCTTGCAGTATCGCATCAAAAGGGGAAAAGTACAAATGCTTGAGTAGGCATTTTTTTGCTCTCCTCATCGAAATACACTGAAAACCACAAGCATTAGCAGCTGATTGTATGTAAGCTCTCCTTTCATAGAGGACGAGCTGGAGTCAGATGTTGAAAAATGAAGCTGCAGCTTCTTTTTTTTTATATATTGAGTCCGCTGGTCTCAGAGGCTCCTTTGTCCCACCTGAAATGTGTGGTGTCTGTTACGAAGCGCTTGCTGCACGTGACTGTTTGACTCATATGACATGAAGAAGTATAACATGGAACAAAACTTCCCATTATGGAACAATAAGGAACTTGGTTTTGGTAAATGATGCTGGAGTAATTATTCATTTCTTAACGTGGGGAGGCTTCTTTTGAGGAAGTGCTGAAGTGTGACAGAGGAACAGAAGTGGCAACTTAGTTGTGTCGAAACACTTTCCTTCGACCCCTACTTTCAATATTTCTCTGGTAAACCATCCGGCAGCCCGCCGTCCTCCCTTCAAAGTCCTAGCTCAAGCCCCCCCGTCTCAGATTCTTATTGGTCCATCTGAGAGGCAGATTTCCTCCACTCATTCCCACGCCGCTGTTTTTTAATCTCCTGGAGTCCGTCACGTGGGGATTTGCTGCTGTGTTTACATTACAGCTGGTTTCATTTGGTCACTTGTACAAAAGAAGTTCAACAGAAAAAAAAAAAATCTCTGCCTAATCCCACTGTCTCCAATCATCCACAAACTCGCGTCAATCCAGATTAAGGTTTCTAATCTACGACATGAGAGACTCTCGGCTCCCTGTGGAGCCAGTTGTTCATCTCAAGGGGGAAATGGAAACAACACGATTTCTGCTCTTTAACAGAGTCACTTAGTCTTTGTTGATATGAATATATATTTTCAGTAAAACAAAATAGTATTTCTTTCTTTTAATCTACAAAACTTTCACATTGAAGAGAATTTGCTGGTCATCTTTTAGAAAAAGAGTTAAATCCAGCTCCTGTGGTTGTCGTGGTTAGAAAAGTTTAGCTAACCCTAACCCTAACCCTAACCCTAACCCTAACCCGGTACTAGATTAAGTCATCAGGAAGGGAACAGTACATGAAGCAACAATAGACATTCACCTTCTTTAAGATCCAGTGACCTAGAACTCAGTGACTTTGTAATCTCCAACCGGATCCTTCTTTTCATCTTCCACTCTTTTCTGCTTTAAGCTTTGACAACTGCTCTGTGTGGCACATGGCGTCTGTTGGCTGTGCTCGCTGTCAGTCAAGTGTCTGGGGCTCGCAAACACAATTCCCAGCCCCTGTTTTAAGATTCAAATGTGAACACAGTCCCGGACACACACAGTGCTACTTCGGACAGAAACACGACCAAGGAGGCTTTATCAGATCATGTCGTCTCCACTGACCCCTGACCCTGAAATCATCTGTTTGGTGTGAGATTAAACAAAGAGCCAGAGGATCTACTGACCGGGCTAAATTCTTGAAGTAAACTCTGTCAGGGGATTAGGCTGTATTACAGAGACCTTCAAAAATATGTCAGTGTCTGCAAGAACATAACAGTAACACACTTACGTTTGGCTCCAACAAATCCACTTGGGTGGCTGATCGTTGCACCTTAGGGGGTAAGTGGGGTTCCCGGTCCCGCTTCAAGCTGCCGTCCTGGCTCATCGCCGGCTGCTGGCTCCCTTTCCACTCTTTGGCCTGTAATGTGCTGAACTCATGGGAGTAGGCGCGGTACTCTGTGAGCGGCCGGCGGCAGGTGTGCTGGATGTTGCTCCACGCAGGGCTGCTGTCGCCTGGGTTGCTCCAGCGCTGGTGATGGGTGGGCGTGGCCCCACCAGGCAGACTGACCATGTCGGCGTAGCGGCCTGGGGTTGCGTTTTCTTGAGAGGGAAGGGTGGAGCATTTGCCAAGGTAGAGCCGCTTGTCAGGCCTGGAAGCGTATGGCACATCCAGAAACTGGGGTCCCAAAGGTGGGCTCATTGTGCCCGATGGAGAGTGAACTGATGCAGGAATCGGGAGAGAAATGACTAATGTTAAAGATGGTAAACCAAATAAGACCTACTCTCAAGCAGTAGTGCTTATTTATGACTGAAAAACAAACATATCCCCGGAGAAAAAGCTCCATAAAGACATTTTTACACAGGTATCTGTGATGGAGAACACCATGAGCCAGGACTTCTGATGTGCTCCTCTTCGTCACACATGATCCAATTCTCAATACTGGTCCACAAAACAATACATAAAAGATTCAATTAACTTTATGGCAACATGACACAGTCAAACTTATACAATCTAGATATTTATTATTCATTTGGCATTCAAAACTTTAAATGAAAATGCATTTCTGTAGAGAAACTCTTAAATGTTTTGGACATTAGTGTCCTAGCAGTGGTTAGCGATTATGC